>CM044014.1:52226190-52423690 GCA_024085815.1 Flaveria linearis | reverse complement strand
TGTATATATATATATATATGTATATATACATATGTATATATATATATATATATATATATATATATATATATATATATATATATATATGTGTGTGTATATATAAATGTGTGTGTGTATATATATATATATATGTATAACAGAACTTTCTTATTAATATTTCATATGAAAATATGTGCATTTATATATAAAACTGAAAGTTATGTATAAGAATGCATGTATAAGAATTCTAATCCGAATAATCCAGATTAATCGCTAGTCGGTACCCTACCACCCGCGACTACTAAAATCTACAACACTGTTATAATTATGATAGTAACTTAACTTTTTAACTAAAAAATAAAAACAAAAGTGAACTTTTAAAAATTACCAAGATGTGATTAGGTTAAGTATAGGAGTTTGTCGTATTATGTGATGTTTGCGACAAGTTTGCCATAACCAAATTTTTTAGTTATTAAATTTAAAAATAGATAGAAATATTAGAATATAAACTAGGTTTTGTTGTAAATCTGTCGCAACTTAGGCAAGTATTGCGACAATTTGCCGCAACAATATATATTTATATTATTTAATTCATTAATATGTTGACTATTTTATTAAAAAGCTTTAAAAAAATTTACTTTTGTCGCAAAAATCCCAATTTTATAACATTTGCGACAAGTTTGCCATAGCAAAGTATTTTGACTTACTTTTATCGCATAAATGTTGCAATTTATGTAGCATTTGAGACAAGTTTACACGACAAAATAATTTGACTAATTTAGTTTAAAAATATATGAAATATCATATTATAAAATATGTTTTTGTAGCAAAAGGATAGCAAATTTAGCAAGATTTCCGACAAAGTTGCCACAACAAAATATGTGTGTGTTTTAATCTAAGTTATGAGAATTAATAGATTAGAAAAGGTGTTTGTCGTAAGTTTGTCACCACATATGCAATAGTGGCGACAATTTTGCCGGGAACATGTAAATTATCATATTAAGAATATCTAAAAAATACATCTAGTTATAAATCTATCGCTAAGTTATGAAAAATTTAATATATCATATAGAATTTAATAAAAATGTTCCAATGTTGGCGATAAGTTGTGAAAAGCGTTAAATGTTTGCGACAACTGTTTTTTTAGCTACTTATTTGTCGAAACGTTGTGTAAAATTTTATGGTTTTTTTCCTTTAGAACTTTTGTTGGAATTTGGTCGTAATCTTGTAACAAATATAGTGTTGTCGCAAACTCATCGTAAATGTTCGTAGCAAAAAAAACATTTTCTAGTAGTGTATCTCCCATACCCATCCTAAAACATGTCGGATATGTATTGGATAGTAACCCGTCAGGTATCAGGCATACCCGTGGGTAGTCGGGTATACCCGTAAGTCTCATGAATAATACTTGTTAGACATCCCATCAGACGGGTATGCCGTCGAGTATCTCTCAACATTTCAACCAAATATCTTTGTCGTTGTCTCTTTTGACCAAATCTATTTGTTGCTATCTTGCTAACTCTCTTTCCATAGTAGCTAGGGTATAAAGGAGTATCAAAAGGGTGATTTTCTAGTTATTCGAGTAGGATCTTAGAAGAAATAACCGAATGAGAGGAAAATGAAACTAAAAAACTTAGAATATGATATAATAATTAAATAACTAAAAAGTGTAAATATATTATTATTAAAATAACATAAAAGCAAAACTTATTATGGGTATATAATCAGGTTAATGGGTATGTTTAATCGGCTAAACAAAACGGGCATATCATGTAACCTTATACCATCCCATACTCGGGAAAATTATAAAAAGTAATCCCATATCTGGTTCCATACCCGCGAAAATTATAAAATGTAATCCCATATCCATTCATACCCGCATACCCGGCCCCACACATATTTCAAATGTCTCGAGTTTCTAGTATTCCCATCGGATTCAGGTGGATTTTAATCCCTACTTGATAACTTATGTTTAACTTAATTGATGGTAATTAAACTTAGCTCCCCTTCTTACATATAGCACTTCCTTAGTTCGTAGCATTCCATGTCTAGGCAATTTTTGTGTCAGTGTAAGCGCATTTTCCCATTACATCGTTTTTTAATGTAGGGTTTCGAAAGAATAGTCAGGACCTTTTTGTTATAAACCATTTCACGTCTATCTTGTAAGAGATCTAGAATGGATATGAGCTCATGGTCATTAACAATAGCGCTTACGTTTAAAGCTTGCGTCGATGATATCCCAAATCACCACCACTAGAGCTGTTCAAAAATCTCGACGCTCGAGACTTGCTCGAAACTTGCTCGAACTCGTTCGAAAAATGCTCGTAATTTTGCTTGTTCGATTTCGGCTCGGTTTTAAAACGAACCAAGCGGCTCGGTTCGGTTTTGAAATGAACCGAGCACGAGCAAAGGTAAGCTCGCTCGGCGCTCGTTCGGTTTCACTCGAATTATTCTTAATTTAGTTTTTATATATTATATATATGTTAATTTATTTAATTGTATTTCTATTTTATTTATTCAATAAAAAAACAAAAACCTAATCATAAATAGTTTATGTTAATTGGCCAATTAAGCTAAGTTGAGGGGGTGTTGAGTAATTGTCTAAAATATATATACACATTTTATGAAACCATAACCCTAAGCCCCCACTTCCTTCAACCACCACCGTGTGACCCTCTCCTCCATTCGCGAACTGCCCCAGCAGTGAGCCTGCTGCCGTCGTGCCTCTCGTTTCCGAATTTGACAGCCCCTCCCCCGCCGTGGAAACAAGCTGCAGTCAAGATCCCCGTAAACCCGTTCGAAGGTTAGACTCGTAATCGTTTATTGTCATTTCGTTCTGTTGTTTCGGTCACGTTCGGGTTGTGTTGGCGAAGCATCTGTGTATGCTACTATAATGTGTATGTATGTATGAATTCGCGTGTGCGTGACAATGTGTGCATGGGTGTGTACTCTGTGTGTGCTTGGGTGTGTATTCGAACCGAGCAAAACCGAGCGGCTCGGTTTGAAAACGAACCGAGTTCGAGCGAGCCTGCGTTCGTTCGGTTCGGTTCGTGAACAGCCCTAACCACCACCACCTTACTTGAGTCCTTTGAATTCTATATTTAACGAGACCCACTTCCATGAGGTGAAAGGGCGGGTGACGAACATAATAAGCGTATTACAACTGATCACCAATAGCTAAAGAGAGATTAGACTTACAACTAGAGGGAGCAATAGAGAGGAAAACACTTAAAGAACAGTATAGCTAAACGAAAGACATGTGATCTATTTTGAAGAGCATCTAACAAAGACATGTTACTCATACTGATCGATTGATCATATAGATTAAGTTCGTGTTAGAGAGTCATGTTATATATGTATATTACCACTTGGATGAGAATTTTCAGCTCTAGACAAGAAGCTACCAACACTTTAATACAAACAAATACAATAATCAAAATTTGTGGGCCCGAGCCCTTACAGAAAAAGATTAGTGAACGATTACAAAAATAGTTGCAATACCAAAATTCATAAAAAACAAAACTGAATTTTATAACAAAATGTCTAAAAGTGAACTAATTTCAAACATACAAAATGCAACAAGTTTTATAAAACAATATTAGAAGTTGAAATTTTTTAAACCTACTATGTAGAAAGATACTCAAGATTTCTTTATGAAAGGGTAACACCTCAATTGCAACACATATGGACTCCGGCTCAGGAATCAAAACAAATACAAATGCCTGCAAACGTAGATGAACAAACCAGACATGTGTTTTTGTACGTTCATTTAATTAAATTAATAAAATAATTTGTTCACATTCAACGTTTATAAAAAAAAAAACATAAGCAAACTTTTCGCCAAATATTTTACTAAATGTTCAGTTTATTTACATACCTACTTGGTTCTTAGATGAGATGCATGTTTTCAAAACAATATCAAAATGATATTTTCGTCAACCGTTGTAAAATGATTTAGTAGCGATACATAATATCAAAGGGTGCAAGGGTGTAAATCGTAAAAATCAGTTTTGCAACAGCTGGCGCCGCAAGAGACCAACGAAAAACGTGGGCAATTAGGAAATGACGGCTGTCGTATGTAGCGTATAGTGGACATCACGTGTGGTTTTACATCATTTTCTTATAATAAGACTAGTCAAAGCGACCCTTACCACTCGAGAGTTTAAAATATATAATTGTAAATCAATTGTATCCCGTTTAACGAATCAATCGAGGACGTCTAGGAGGTATTTTTATATGTGTTAAAATAGATTGAAAAGTCCTAGTATTGATTGGAACAGATGACTGGTTTCAATATTCACATATAAGTTTCTTTAGGAGTAAATATCGTTTTTGCTCCCTGTGGTTGTACAAAATAACCATTTTACTCCAATAGTTTTAAAATGACTTTTTTTTCCCCCTGTGGTTACAAGTGTTTTTCGATTTTGCTCCCCGACCCTAACTCCATCCAAATAATCTGTTAAGTGTCACCTATGTGCCCCTCACGTGAGGGGCATTTTTGTCTTTTCAATTTCAAGGTTATTTTAGTCATTTGACATCTTAATCAACTTAGGGTTTTAAAAATCCCTCTTTCTCATTTCATCCATACACTCCATCCAAACCAACGATTTCACTCTTCACTCGATCGCAAAGTTCAACAATGGCGGATTAAGAGGTGATGTGCAGATCCAACGATTGCATCCATAAACAACGATTGCAGAAGTGCCTCTTTCTTCACTCTTCCTCTTTGTCATTTCATCCCTAAACAACGATTGCAGAAGTGCAGATCCAACCCTCTTCACTCGATTAACAACAATGGCGGATGAGATGGTGATGTGCAGTTGTGGAGCGCCAACCCTCTTTCGCACTTCTTGGACGCGCGCAAACCCAGGACGCAGGTTCTATTGTTGTGCTAAAAAGGTAATCTCGTGCCCTCTTTCGTCTTGTTGGACGCGCCTCTCTGCATTTGTTATTTGCTAATCAAGTAACTTCTAAACCCAGGGTGCAAGCTGTGGATTTGTTTCGTGGTCAGATCCCCCGATGTGTCGAAGAAGTGCAGAGATTATACCTGGATTGTTAGAGAGGTGTAACAGGCATGAAGCAATGGCTAAGGATGCTACTGATCAGAATAGAAATTGAATGTTTGCTAGTTTTAAGTTGGTGCTTGTTTGTGTTCTTCTTTGTAATCAAAATGGCCTAAATATGTTGTAAAGGTCATTTGTATGATGCTTTGTATGTTGGTTCTGTTAATGAGAAATCGAAATTGTTGTGAAATTTTGTTCTTTGTATGATGTTATTTTGTTGGTTCTTTGTATGATGTTGTTTGTAACTGCATATGCAATTATTTGTTGGTTCTGTTAATGCGTATGATGGTTCAATTTTGGTTCTTTGTCTTTAATGCATATGCAGCTCAACAATGGTAGTTACATATGCAGTCACACAGCATATGCAGTCAACAATGGCAGTTACATGAAACAATTTTGGTTCAATTTTGGTTCAATTGAACCAATTTTGGTAGTTACATATGCAGTTCAACACAGCATATGCAGTCACACAGCATATGCAGTCAACAATGGTAGTTAATGCATATGCAGTCATGAAACAATTTTGGTTCAATTTTGGTTCATTGTAACTGCATATGCAGTCAACAATGGATGTTCATTTGTAGTTACTATTACACATCAACATGCTGTCAACACAGCATAGTAACTGCATATGCATGAAATTCAACACAACATATTGTAGTTACATATTACACATCAACATGCTGTCAACACAGCATAGTAACTGCATATGCTGTCAACAATGGATGTTCATTTGCAGTTATATCAAATCTGAAATGTTCAAATGCATGTTCAATCTGAATGTTCAAATGTTCAAATACCCAATCCAATCAACATGTACTCAACAATGATAATACCCATCTGAATGTTCAAATGCATTGAAATGCAGTCAACATTACATAATAAAGTCAACAAGGGACTGATTGTCAATGATCTAGAACACAAAAGATAATACCATACTAAAAAGCAAAAGATTGACCCACACATGGGCATATATAGATAATACCATACTAAAAACAAAAGATTGACCCACACATGGGCATATTAAATAGGTTGTTGTGACCCTTCTTTTTGACCTTTACAAGACCTTTTGTTATGACCCTTCTGTCCACACTTCTTACAAGTGACTGATTGACCCACCCTTGCCATTTTCCCTTTGTAGAAACTTCTTGAGCTAATTCATCTGCACTTTTCTTTCTCTTCTTTCTTGGCCTTCCAATTGGTTTATGATGTTTTTGGTGGTATGAGAATCGTTGGACAAATAGATGGTGACCACATATTCCTACCATTGATTGGGTCAACTGTATTAGCATAAACTTTCTTCCAAGTGTCTAGCCAATACACTTTAGAAACCCATGTTTCTGGTAAGCCTACTTCAATTCCATGAGAACCATATCCCACATCACAGCCACAGCATGTTTACATGGCATTGAAATTAATTCCCACCTTCTACAAGAGCACGTTTTTTCATCAATTTGAACAATATTGTTCATCTGAAGGACCACTAACCTGATATTTACTCTGACCATTCCAGATGACATCATATTAACTGCATCAACCTTTATCTTCTCAAATAATTTGTAGCATTTGGGGTTAAAGCCTTCACACTTTGAAATCAATTTGTGCACAGCCAAATCCTCTTCATCAAGTATTCTCTAATGAACTCCAAACAAGTTATAATTGGTTTGTCTCTTCCTTCTACTAATTGTTTGTTGAATACTTCACACAAGTTGTTTAAAGTACATCACTTGTTGCCCTTCCTACATAATTCAAGTTCCATTGCTATAAATACACATAGAACATAGACTTTTTGTTTGAAAATCATAAAATGCAAATTGTTATACTTACTAGTAAAGTAAGCTCTACACAATGCCTTGGTGGAATTTCTCTCAACCATTGATATAGTGTTGGGTCTGTGGATTCAACTTCCTTCATTGCTTTCTCAAAGTATGGCACAGTAGTTGAAGTAGCACATTTCCATAACAATTCTTGAATAAATGTCCCCCCCTTGACCTCATGTTTTCATGCACATGCCTTAAACAATACCTGTGTTCAGCACTTGGAAAACCTGTTGTAATGCTGGTATGATACCCTGAAGTATAAAAACATAATACCAAATTATCAGCATTAAGATAAATCTAAGTCATGTAAAATTTGAAATTTGAATGTGAAAAACATAAAAAAACATAAAAAAACATAACCTTCTGCCTATCACTGATGAATGTGAATTTGAATTTGATGATAAATCTAAGTCATGTCCAAGACATTCCAAGAACCAGCACCAAGTTTTTGGGTTTCAGCTTCCACCAAGGCATAGGCCCCTGGATATATGCCATTGTTTGAGTCTATGCCTACAGCAGTCAAAACCTGTCCTGGAAAAGGACCTTTCATAAAGGATCCATCCAACCCTAATATAGGTCTACCACAAAGCTTAAACCTTCCTTCAGAGCCCCTAAACAGATATATATTCTCCTAAACTGTCTGGTTTCACTAATGGGATTGCATTCATTCTCTACATCAATGGTCACAGTTGTTCCTGGGTTAGACCTTACCAATTCTTGACAATATTCTCTTAAAATTGCATATTGAGCCCTGTAGTGCCCATCAATCTTCTCTTTTGCCATTGTTTTTGCCCTGAAAACCTTTTGCATAGACAGTTGAATCTGGTGCTTCTTTGAAACAAATCTTGGAGTGCTTTTAATGGAACATTAGGGTTTAACTGCAACCGTGGATTCAAACTCCCTAGTTTGCAAGCATGTGTGTTCATTGATGTAAGTTTTTACAACCCAAGATCCCTCTCTATTTAAGTTAGATACATAAAGTACCCAAGGACAAGTGTTGGTTTTAACTCTCCCTTTAGTGGTAGGTTTGGTCAATAAAGCACCACTTTTCTGGGAATCTACAACTCTTTTGGATGTATTCCTTTGTGATATTACTTCACTACCCTTACTAGAATCACCACACTCAAATTCAGGTTTAAACCTTCACAAACCCTAAATCGAATTGGATCATTTCTTAAAACCTTGAGTTGCCTTCTACTATCCACAGCCAATTTCTTCACAATTGCCTTAATTTCATCCCTATTAGCAAACTGTTGACCCAAAGAAGGGTTCTACAACAGCATCTTTTCTCCTATTTCTGTTTTTTCCTTTCTTTTCTTAAAGCTCTCTTTAGTGGTGGGTCATTTTCCTCATCAGTGAGGCTATCAAATTCATCGAGGTCAACATCTAATCCATTATCATCATCTTCACTATGTTCTTCTAAAGACTCTGAACCTATGTCATTATCCACATAAGTTTGAACTCTTCATATCAACCTGAACATCATCAATCATGTTATCTTCATCAATAAGGTAATCTGAATCCTCTTCTTCATCTTCTAAATATCTCGTCACTACCAATCCCTATACCTTGACTAGGATCCACAACACCTTGACTCGGTTCAATTCCACGTTATTACATCTAGAGTACATTAAAATCAAACAAAAACCATTCGACATTACACCTCAATTAAGTAATATGCGACCATTAGAATCAAGAATCAATGAATCATGTTAACACTAACCTTCGTCACTAGCAAACCGTGGACTTGGAGAACGATTGAACCAATGCGACATCGAATCTGCTGTTAAAATTCGATTCCGACTTCAATCTCCTATTTGATTTGTTTAAGGTTCGATTGTTTAAGTTTGAAAATGTTCCCTGTTTCCCTCTGATGTTCGATAGTCTACTAATATGAAAACCTAAGTTGATTAAGATGGCAAATGACCAAAATAACCCTTGAATTGAAAAGACAAAATGCCCCTCACGTGAGGGGCACATGGGTGACACTTAACAGAATATTTGGATGGAGTTAGGGTCGGGGAGCAAAATCGAAAAACAATGATAACCACAAGGAGGAAAAAAGCCATTTTTAAACTATTGGAGTAAAATGGTTATTTTGTACAACCACAGGGAGCAAAAACGATATTTACTCTTTCTTTAGATTGTTATTTGTAATTTGTAATTTTTTTTCTGTTTTTTTTAATCACAGTTCAGTGAAAAGTATAAATTATTAATCATATTTTATAATGGACATATTATATGTTAGAACTTGTTAATTTATAGAATCTTTAATTTTCTTTCAAGAGCAATCTTATACTTTAATAAAACATTAGTACAAAATCTCAAATTATATTTATCACTCTTAAAGTTAGTTTACCTATATTTTAAACTTTTTATCATATATTAATAATGTTATAATTTAATTTTTTGTTACATTTCATATTTTGTAAATGTAATGTATGAACCATCTTGTTTATTTCATGAAAACGAAATTGAAGAAAATACAACCATTGTCTTCACTTGTATAAAAATTATGAATACAGTCAAAGTTTGGCAAAATCTGGATCAACATCAAACACAAATTGAAAAGCTATTCTATTCTATGATATTTTCGTAACTTAAATAACATCGTAGCACAAGAATAATCTGTGCTGAATATCAATTTCTTAATCTCCACAATTCTATTTCTTTTTTTTCATTTCAATATATCATCAAAATTGGTCTACATCCCTCCCCCCAAACCACTTCAATCTGCAACCAACCCCCTATAAATCATATATTTACACACCACCCCCTCTACTATCCATTTCACTTCCTGAACCCCAAACCCCCTTCATGGGTCGGGTACCGGATCCCAACGGGTCAGTCCTGTTTGAGACGCTCTGGCTCTGTCCAAACGGGTTCGGGTTCGATTGAAAGTAACCCGGGTGGTCCACCCATTGGCTTCGGATCCCACTCTGAACTTCATCTTCCACCATTCTTTCAAACTTGATATCCATTGAAGAAGCAACATTCATGGTGCTGGTGGTGTTTTGGTTCAACCCGAATGCCGCGATACTCGCCCAATCGTAATACCGAATCGTACTTCTGAAGATTAAGCTTCTGATCTTGTTGTTCGAAGGTTTTCACTGAATTAACCCTGGTAAGTTGAAGAATTGATCTTCAATCTCCGTAATGATTCAAGAACATCGTCTAATTGAGGTGAAGATGATGCAGATGACCCGTGGCTCTGCTCTGAGGTCTGATGATCAGCAATGGCTTTTTGTGCACTTGAATTCTTCTTGTAAATCCGACATAGAACCCATTCATCCAACTGCACCAAATCAACCACCAGATCATGAATTATGATCATCAACATGAGGAAACAAGATTAACAGTAGACAAATAATTAAAGACTGACCCTTGAGCTAGTGTTTCTTCTTTGTGGCTCTGATAACCGATACTCATGCATGATCCAATTGGTTTTGTTCCCTTTTGGAGCTTTACCAACGTAGAACACCAAAGCTTTCTTGATACCCACCTTTCGTCCGGCGGTGGTGATCACCTTATCGGTTCCGGTGGCCTTCCAGTAACCCGACCCGGCGACTCTATTGGGTCGACTCCCATTCGGGTACTTTCGATCTCTCGGGCTGAAAAAGTACCATTCTTTCTCCCCAAACATCGCCTTACCTGCAACCACAATGCACAGCATTCGTTAAAAATATGGAACGAGGGTTCCAACACTGAATGTTAAGGGTTCGAGCACCCCAGTTGTCAAACTGTAAAGGCTATCTATGATGTAGAATAAGAATAAGTTATTAAGAAAAAAAAACTAAGTGACTTACTTGGAAGATCCCATGGATCAAACTTGTATAGATCAATATCTGCAATGATCTTCAGAGAGAAATCATGTCCGGCGACTTTGCGGCAAAGATACTGAACAAGAAGCTCTTCGTCGTCGGGTAAAACCGGAAACCAGGCGGTAAGCTCAATTGGGTC
This sequence comes from Flaveria linearis, assembly GCA_024085815.1. Taxonomy (NCBI): domain Eukaryota; kingdom Viridiplantae; phylum Streptophyta; class Magnoliopsida; order Asterales; family Asteraceae; genus Flaveria; species Flaveria linearis. The sequence continues at coordinate 52,412,868 of CM044014.1, read as the reverse complement.
ATCGGATCCGTCACCGGTAAACCCATTTTCACCATTGTTCAACAGAAAATTTTGAGAAGATGTAATTGAAGAAGATGAAAGAAATTTCAAGTTTATGAAATAGTTTTGTTTTTTCTTTTCTTTTGACAAATGGAGAATTTGATGGTATTTAGAGAGAGAGGAAGTAACCGTGGTTAAGAAGTAAACACGTAGCCATGGGCATCTATAAGCCAGCCGACCTTATCCAAAGGCTTAAAGCTTCAAGTGCATGAACCCATGAAAGTAAACAAGACAAAATAGTGATTGGATAGGATCTTTACCGTACACGTGTGCTTTCTAGAACACAAGTAGAAGACGAGTGATACCGTAAACGGACAAAGTCACAAAGCCTTGGTTTTATATTTCATGACCGCAATTGAGAAAAAATATGAACAAATAATATCTATCATCTTTACTATACTTTAAAACACAAGTACGGTAATAGTGCCAGCTGGCCATTGTTTTTTTTTTAATAAAAAAGGTCAAACAGTATAACAAATTAATACTATTTTTTCAAAAGTATTATTAAATAGAAGTCATTTGATCTGGTATGCCAAGTTACAACGTAATGCACCCGGATTCAAATCTATGTAGCAATTTTTCTCTCTCTTTCTTTTTTCTTTTGGTTTTGTATGTTTATTACATATGGTTTATAAACATGAATTGTGTTTGCCAGAATTTAGTTTTGAAACTTGGTTTTTTTTATTTTTATTTTGTGGTTTGATTTGTTTTTCTTATATTTCTTTTGGGCTCGACAAAATGATTATATCACTTTTATGACGAAGCAGGCGTTAAGTTTTTGACGGAGTGAGAGTCGTAGCGGCGGGTTTTTTTATCTTTCTACATGGTTTACGATTTACGTTGGAACGGCAACAGTTACATTGTCTTTGACATGTGCGTTTTGATATTTGGGATCATGACGAAAGACCATGCGCAATGCGCGAGGCAAAAAACTAGTTTACATTATAGGCAATAAAAGAGATACTTCTCTGGCCTCCTTCCGAAATCTTACTTGGTAAGCCTTGCTTCTAATGCCTTCTTACAAAATAGTTACCAACTTATAATTATAGGTATACACTTATCAGACATTTAAGATTTAAAGGTGATCGACTGCTAGATATCGTGTAGGCTTCTTTAGTAAACATGACATCGGAATACATTTCTACATTATCTTAGTGATGTGCAATAAGATATGATAAGTAATAAATAGAAAAGGATATGTAATCAATTTAAACTAATAATAACGTTATGAGATTAAGTCAAGACCCGACTACCTCTACTGCCCGAATTGCCAACACGGTGTTGGATCTTATATGCCCAAGACACATACAAGATTGATGTGGTTATTACGTTATGATCCAAGTCGGTCATACCCAATAACAAGCCAAACAAACACTAATAAATATTTATTCGTTGATAAGATCATACAAATAAATATTGACACCAATTTAGAAAATGGGTTTTCTAAAACATTGCTTTTGTAAATGAACAACATTATGTGGATAATTTGTTCATGAGAATTATTTGTTTCATTATGTAAGTTGGTTAAATAATAACAAATAAAAGTGTGCTAAGTTTATAAAATTAAAATTGGTTTTAATTTTATAAAATAAGGGTTTAAAAGAGTGCAAATCTTACAAAAGAAATAAAATGGGGGGAACCCATTTGAAATGGGTAATTCGACCGCCCCTTTTGGCCTAGGGACTCCACCCTTTTGTCTTGGCTTGTGAAAGACTTCATTCACTCTTACACTCATCCATCAAACACACCTTCTCTCACACACAAATAAGCAAGAATTCTCTCTAAGAAGGCAAAAATTTTCGGATTTGAGGCTCCAAGGAGGCTGAAATTTCGGACTTTGTAGGAGCTTTGGAAGAGAGTCTTTGGTGTTTAGCTCCCTAACTAGCTTGGTGTTTGGAAGGGCTTGTGGTATCACAACTTAAGGTCTTCTCTTTTGGAGGCTACAAATTCAAGAACATCATCTTCTTCATCTTATCCATCTATAACATTTTGTGCAAGAAAGGTTGTTCTTTGAAACCCCATATGGTTGTTTTATGGTTTGATAGCATACTATTTCATATATATTATTGATCCATGTTCTTGGGTTTTATAAGTGGTTTAAAATGGTGAAAATTCAGATTATAAACAACATGTTAAAACCCTTTTTTCGCTGCGTTTTTATAGTTTAAATGGTTAAACTAGGTTTGTTTTACATGTGACAAATCCCAACAATGGCATCAACCGCCGGTTTATGTGGAATATGTGCTTCAAAAGTTCTTGAAAAGTTAGTTTTCATGGACTTTTTCAACCTATTAGGGGCTGCTTTGTTGTGGATGAATGAATCCCTTATGTTTCAAGGTTTAATCTAGCATGCTTAAGTATAAACCTTGAAAGATAAAAATCAAATGGTTGATTGTGTTGTTTGGACAAAACCCTAAAGTTTTGGTTCATGTTGGCCAAAACTTTAGGGCTGAAATAAGGGGTTCATTGTTGTTCTTGGATGTTGAATATGTTTCATGTTTTAGTGCATAACATAGCCTTAGCCTTATGTTTTTGGGATTTGGTTAATTGTGGTTTGTCATGTTGGTTTTGATTCTTGAAAGGGTTGTAATTTTATGTTTGTATTTTGGGTTGTAATTTATTTATTCATTTGGTTATGTAATAAATAGATTAGGTGCATTTCTTTTATTAGAAAAATTATATTAGGATATGATTTTGTAAAAGAGGATGCACAAGATGAAGACCCAAAGAAGGACACAAAAGACATGAACACATTTTGATGTGTCATCTTAACCCTTGGGAAAGACCTTATGACAACACTTGTGATGGCAAACAAGTGTGGTCAACTTAGTGGCTATGGTTATGCACTTATGTTTGTATGATTATGCTTGTTTGGATGTTTGATTGTATGGTTGTAGTTTGATATTTGGATATACATAACAAACTCATTAACAAACTTAACAAGCTGAAAATTGATGGTTCTTTATCATTAAGTGATTAATAAAAGGTTATTAAAAGATTAATGATTCTAATAAAAGGAGTTTTATTAAAAATAAACCATAAGGTACCTTGTATTAAAAGCATGCAAATAAGTGCAAGAGTTTTCTAAACTAGTATTATGAAACTTAAAAGTTCTTTTATAAACAAGTTAAACACCATCCTTTTGCACAACACTTGAGTCACTTGGAAACTCTTAATGGGATAAAGGTCACCTAACCATTTTGAGGGAACTTGTGATTTGAGGTGGGGATACCATATTTGTGGGATAAAGATCACCTAACCACTTATGTTTGAAAACTCACATATGTGTGTAAGTAGGGTAACTTGATTTGCAAACCATGTTTAATGGATCACCTACAATATGGTTTACAAAGGTGTTGATGGGATAAACGTGCCGACCACACATACGATGTTTAAGTCGATCCCATACCTAGAAGTTGCAAAGGTTGCAATTATCAAAACATTGACTACCTTGTTAATTTAAATAATGGGATACAGGTAACCAACCACTATTTAAATATAACGTTGGATTCTAGATCTTAAAATTGTGTAAGACACTTATAAGGGTTTTAATTATTAAATATGAATGATATGGAAAATACTAAAATTGAACTTTGTTAAAATTTTGTAGATGGCCACCAACAATAATGAAATAATGAAATCCTGTCTACTCACTCACTATCACTAAGGACCATTCTCCAAAAGGAGCGTCTAAACCATAATACTTTATTGATTGGTTTCGAAACTTGAGAATTGTTCTCAAGCAAGAGAAACGATCATATGTTTTAGATGATCTGATTCCCGATCAACCTAATGAGGAGGATGAGGAGGCCTTTATGAATTGGGTGAAATACACTGAGGACTCGGTCCAAGTGTCTTGCCTCATATTGGCAAGTATGACTCCTGATCTCCAAAAGGATATGAACATCATAGAGCATACGACATGATTACCCAGTTGAAGGAAATGTTCCAACAACAAGCAAGGGTAGAGCGCTTCGAAATGGTTCGAGCACTCCATGCATGTCGTATAGATGACACCCAATCTGTTTCATCTTATGTACTTAAGATGAAAAGCCACATCGACCGCCTCAAAAGGCTGAATTGTCCCGTCTCGAAAGAGTTGGCTACGGATTTAATCCTCAACTCTTTGTTAAAAAGGTTTGACAACTTTGTCATGAATTATAACATGAACGGATGGGACAAGAACATAAGTGAGCTTCACTCTATGCTCAAAACTGCCGAGGCGGCCATGGGTAAAAAGCTTTTACCCGTTCTCACCATCAATGAAGGTGGAAACAAGAAGAGGCCTCACCCCGCACCCAAGGCAAATGTTGCCAAGGGAAAGGTACGTTAGGGAAAGGGGAAGGGAGTGGTAAGAGCGCCACCACCAAAACAACCGGAGAAAAGCAAAAGGTTGCTTCAAATGACCCATGCTTCAAGTGTGGGGAGATTGGACATTGGGCATGGAATTGTCCAGTCCATCTCAAAGAGTTGCAAGCTAAGAGGGATGACGGCAAACCTCAGGTATAATTTACATGATTCACATTGATCTAAATTTAATATCCTCTAAAACATGGGTATTGGATACTGGATGTGGAACTCATATTTGTAACTTATTGCAGGGGTTCAAAAGAAGTAAGGACTTCAAGAAAGGGGATGTTAGCCTCTACATGGGGAATGGGGCAAAAGTTCAAGTTAAAGGCCGAGGAGACTACATCTTGAAGCTTCCGAATGGTTTGGAAGCAATTTTGAACAATATTTTGTATGCTCCTAGTTTGACTAGGAACATTATTTCAGTTGCCCAATTAAGATAATATGGTTATGTTTTGACATTTATTGAAAATGAAATTCATGTTTCTTTAAATGACATATTTTATTTTAAAGCTATTCCTATTAATGGTATTTATGAATTGGTTCGTGAAAACACATTATATGATAGCTCATTGTACCAAACCACCACTAAGAAACTCAAATTGGATTTGAGTTATACCTATCTTTAGCATTGCCGTCTTGGTCATATAAACAAGAAGTGCATACAAACACTTCAAAAGAATGATTTTTTAAAAGAAAATGAATATGATTCATTTGATGTATGTGAATCTTGTTTACAAGGTAAAATGACTAAGGCACCTTTTAGTGGAAAATCCAAAAGGGCAAAAGATTTATTAGGCATCATAGATTCAGATGTATGTGGTCCTTTTAAGCCAATGACTAGGTACCATGAAGATACTTCATTACCCTTACTGACGACTATAGTCGATATCGTTATGTGTACTTGTTAAGACACAAAGATGAAGCTTTTGAAAGATTCAAAATCTTCCAAATGAAATAGAAATCAACTCAACAAGAAAATAAAAATTCTCCGCACCGATAGAGGATGTGAATACCTAAGTGATGCTTTTAGAGATCATCTTAGAAGTTGTGGTATTATCTCACAACTATCTCCACCTAGAACACCATAACATAATAGTGTGTCCGAGCGGAGAAATCGAACTCTATTGGATATGGTTTGATTTATGATGGCTAGGAGCTCACTGCCTCTATCAGTTTGGGGTTTTGCTTTGCTCTCAGCGGCCCGTATTTTTAATATGGCCCCAACCAAGAAAGTGGAAAAGGCACCTTTTGAAATATGGCATGGAAGGGTTCCATCGCTTTCATATTTAAAGGTATGGGGTTATGAGGCTTATGTTAAGACTCCCACCTCAAACAACCTAGAAAAAACCGTTCCACTAAGTGTATTTGTGAAGTCGCTGGATCGGTGAACATCCGAGCATGTTCTTGACGGAAGGATAAACAACCAAAACCAAAAGTCAAATCTATAACACGAACTATCAAAAACTAGTTTCATTGATAAAACCTAATGATTACAAGCTCGTTACAACATAAGAATAAAGACTTTTAGCAAGGGGAGATCGAGCATGATCTCCCCTCTCCAATCCCTATGTCTCTACACATTGAAACTGGTATATATAGGCCTCGGCCCATATTATATGCGACTGGGCCCATTCGTGCGATTGGACCATGCATATGGTTCAACGTACGACTGGACCATGTGTATGGTTCAATCGTACGACTGGACCATTCTTATGGTTCAGTCTTACGAATGCCCCAATCGCATCTCTCAGTCGCACGACTGGTCCATTAGCCTGGCTCAGTCGTACGACCGAGTCTTATTCGCATATGCTCCTGCGAATGACCCAGTTTCATGTGTTTACAACATATCAGGTGTAATACATTAAGCCTAGACTATTCATCAAGCGACGGACAAACTATATATGACAATATATGCTCTAACAAATTCCCCCTTGGACGTTGCTTGCGAATAATAGATAACACCTCTTACAATCTTCAGTCAATCTTTGCTCTGGTTTCCAATAGAATCAAACGAACAACCATATTAGCCAACGTTGCCGATCCGTCAGGTTACTACAGTATCCCTGAAAATGAATTTTGGCACAATAGCTTTCATTACTTTGCAGAACACCATCATAGCAGCAAGATTCCCCATATGACTGATTTTTCCAGATAATGACATGAACAGTTTTCCATTGCTTTAATCTTCACACAGTCTAACCTGATTAACATTAACAACTGTAGAAATTCCCCCTCACATTCAGCATATCCTAATATATAAACATTGTGCTCTCCTTATGTCTTCATCACGGTGTATTGGGCAAAAGGTTGAAGGTTCCAATCCACAACTGACAATATCAAACAAATCAGCATGCACATAGATTCATCATGAGAAACCTGCTCACATCATCACTTTCTGATTGCATCTTCAATTTCTCTATACATGGATTCCCCCTAAGAATTAGAATCCTCTCTGTGCGGATAAATATAAATTTATTGGCCCATAAATAGTCAGCTGCTCCTCACTACCCCACAAATCAGCACCAACTGCTGACATCTTCTCTTCTCTCTTTCGTGTTCTAACAACATTCACCTATTTTGGAAGTCCAACGAATAATGGGGTATCCATCGAACTTGTTTGACATAAGAACCTCAGGTGAATGTGCTTTGCTCATCCTCAAATCTGTGCAAGAGGCAGTTCCAGACTCTTTTTTTTGGTCTGGAGCACCGTTCATTCGTATGACATGGAGGACAAAAATCACATTCGTGTGAATGGATGATATGAATGATATACTCGTGCGACTGAGCATAAAACTGGACATAAGACTGGTCAAGTCGCACGACTAACATAAGACTGGTCCAGTCGCATGGTCCAGTCATACGAATGGTCCATTCACATGGTCCAGTCATACGAATGGTCCATTAGCATGGTCCAGTCACACGAATGGTCCATTCGCATGGTCCAGTCGCACGAATGGTCCATTCGCATGGTCCAGTTGCATGAATGGTCCATTCGTATGGTCCAGTCGCACGAATGGTCCATTTGCATGGTCCAGTCGCATGAGCGGATCTGCACACATATTTTCAGATCTATAGCCATAAGGGCTGCCAAAAACCCTAATCTGATGAATTTTACATGAACCGAAACAAAATAGAGATCATCAGATTCGAAAGGGTGATTAGAACGTGGTTTCGAGTTCGATTTTAACATAGAAACAACACACATAACAAGATCTGAGCAAAACACGAAGAACATGAAGTGGGTTTAACGTCAAAGAACCTGAAATCAATCCAGAAATCAAGAGCTCGGGTTGCTGGAATAATTGTTAGATCATTCTAGCAGTAACCGGCTCTGATACTGATGTAAGGGGTATAGAATGGAGTTTATCATGGTTAATGTGTTAACTTTAATGTATTTAATGCGTTTAAGTATAAGGATTATCTGGAATAAGTTAACTACGATGATTTGGTGTTTTGTAGGTTAAACCCGATGATTAACGTGATTTGGAGAATGCATATGGATGACAAGTGAAGGCCATGATATATGAGATGAAAGAGAATTCAATTACGAGAATGTGGCCGCAAACGGGGAAAACGGAGTTCGAACGAAGAAGTTATGAAGAAAACAAGAATCGGACAAAGTTGGTCGACCATGACCTACGGCGGAAACATGACCTACGGTGCAACAGTTCAAGACAAAACAGAATGGGCTTGGCGTGACTTACGGCAGAAAGCTGACCTACGGTACTGGACGCGCTGAAATTACTTATAAGTCGCGAAAAGTAGGGTTTTTTGATATATCTTTTATTCTAAGTCGTCCCCAAAGGTGAAATTCATCCCCAAGGCTTCCCAAAGCCTCCCAAGAGGCGATTTCAAGGCTTTTCAAGTGTTTCTAATCATTGGGTTTGATTCTTTAACGTTAGATACGATGTTTACTTTTAATTTTTAGTTTTTTTTCGTTGCTATGTTTGGCTAATCCACCGTGATCTTCTCCCGGTGATTAGGGTTTATACTATGACTTGTTCTTGGTTGTTTCTTGTTAATTTTAATGTTTGAACACGGTGAATTAAACCGAGTAACATTATTAATCGTTTTGAGATTCTAAAATACGTGTTTTATCTTCAATTCAATTGTTCTGTTCTCGATTGTTTTAGATTTCTTTTCATCTGTAAACGTCATTGTGGATGGGATTGGATAAATCAAACGTAGGGTATGATTCGAATACGTGCGTAGACACAGTTTCATTCAATTCATTATCTTAAAACGAGTTAATTTGGTTATGTCTATGTGACCCGTTAAACTAAAAGAACAAGCCTGAGTCATAAACCTGAACCCCGGAGTGGATTACCTCTCTCACCATTGTTTGCAATCAAATTCTACTTTTACAAGTTAGTTAATTTACAAGTATTTTCTATAAAGCTACAAACTTTTGGATTTAAACTACACTTTCCACATATTCCCTGTGGATCGACCCGACTTACCCTAGCTATCTTAGGTGAGTTTGGAACCTTATAAATTGTTTTTGATTAGGCTTGACAAACTGATATCAAAATGGCGCCGTTACCGGGGAATTAGTGCGCAAAGTGTCAAGTTTAAATTTTTATTTGTTTTGCTTATTTACTTTTTTTCTTTGTTACGCTAGGTGTGCTTGTGTGTGCAGTGACAGCTCCGTGCATGCATACCCGGTACGCAAGGAACAAGTCTCAGTTAAGTTTTGATCCAGAAGTTGAAAAGACCGCTTGAAGAAATCGAGCACAATCCCGTGCAAAAACTCAATCATCAAGTGCAGTCAAAGAGTGCAAGATGGAACACAACCCACCACCACCACCACTTAACCAAAATCCACCCAATGACCAACCGCCAAATCCACCAATTGATCAACCTCCACCAAACCAACCAAATGACCCATTACCATACCCAAATTTGCAGCCACAAGCACAAAACCCAATTGGCCACAACCTACCACCTCTAATACAAAATCCTTATCCTCAACCAAGGCAGAACCCCTACCAACATGGACCCCCAAGACAGAATTTAAGACAACAAAGGGGGGGGTAATAGGTTCGAGGAAGAAGTGGACAGATTTGAAAGACTAAGTATCCATACTTGGATAATGACATAGATGGATGAAGTGATGGGAATGAAGATGAATATGTTGAGGAGGATGTGCAATACAATGAACCTAATAACAACCACGGCCGGTACAGACAGAATGAACAACCAAGGCAATATAGGCAGAATCAGGGCCAAGGTCAAGGTAGAAGGCAAGGATTTCCTCGGGCAAATCGGAACCCCGGGCTTCAACCCTACCAAGCCATTGTTCAAGGGTTGATAGCCATTTTCTCCCTACCATAGCTGGAGCTTCATCACCCATAGTCAGGCCACAAATTAGTGGGAAGTCATTTGAGATTAGATCCAACAGTCTGGCCATTCTTCCTGAGTTTCATGGACTGTCCAAGGAAGAACCTTATTTGCATCTAAATGAGTTTAGTGCCATTTGTGAGACTATTGGGGCACAAGGTTTTACACCTAAAGAAGTGATGTTGGTTTTATTCCAATTTACATTGAAAGGAATTGCGAAAAAGTGGTTTCACTCACTACTTGCTGCTAGCATTTATACTTGGGAGCAAATGCAGCAGGTGTTCTTAGAGGAATATTATACACCACAGAAGACAAGTGAGGCTAGAACCGCCATTCGGACATTCAGTCAACAACAGGATGAGCCATTTCATGAAGCTTGGACAAGGTTCAAGGAGTTATTGAGAACTTGTCCACATCACGACATTCCTCAATGGGAGTTGATTTCCTCATTTTATGATGGGTTATCTGCTGAAGATTTGAGAGATGTGAATTCAACAAGTGCAGGAACCTTCATGACTAATACTGAGGATGATGACTGGGAGTTACTGGAACGGATGAGTATACATTCAAAAAGACAAGCTCAGTCTCGTAGTAAATCGAGGAATATGGCTGATGATTCAGATAGGAGGGCTTCTAGGTTGGGACAATCGATTGGAAAGGCTACAGTGAAGGCTACAAGTTCCTTGACTATATGTCAGGGATGTGGTGAAGCTGGACACATTGCTAGAGATTGTCTAGAGTTTGATGAGGGGTTGGAAGAGGCGAATTATATACAGGGGATAGGCGGCCATACAACAATACTAATAACAATACCTATCATCCCGGTTTGAAGAATCACCCTAATTTGATGTATGGTAACCCAGACAACCAGTTGAATCCAAATTTTCAAGGTCCTTCACATCAGCAATATCAGAACAGGTCAATGGGTCAGGGAAGTCAATACAATCAGGGGAACTATAACGGGGGTGGTCAGAGGAACTACAAGAATAACCAAGACTATGGCGGATCAGGAGGAAATACAGAGCCAACGAACAAGGAACTTCTAGAGTTAATAAAAGAGATGAAGAAATCAATGAGGTGAGATACAAGAGCTATGAAGCCTTAAGCAAGCAAGTTGGTCAACTAGCAGAAGAAGTGGCAGCTCTTGGGAAGCTACCAAGTGATATGATAATGAATCCACAACATCAAGGGACGAACATAAAGAACATGAAAAATGTCCACATTAATTCGGTTAGTATCCTCCCCAATTCTAAAATTTTCACTGACGACTTTACTTTTTTATCAAAACAAGTTGCAGGTAATGAAAATAAAGTTGATGGAGTAGAAGAGAGTGACCCAGGAGACCTATCATTCCAATAAAAGTAGGAAAGTTTAAAATAAAAAGGGCACTCTTGGATTATGGGGCAGGTGTTAGTATCTTGCCTGGTGCGTTATATGATCAATATGAGTTCGGCCCTTTACAGGAGGTTGACACTACCGTGGTGTTAACTGACTTGACCTGCAAACGTCCTAGGGGTATGGTAAAAGATGTGATAATCAAGTTGGGAGATTTCTACTACCCGGTGGACTTTATGGTGCTTGACTATGAATAACGAGCAACAAAAGGTTATTTTAGGGCGACCATTTTTGGCAACTGCTAATGCTCAAATCAACTGTCAGGATGGAACAATTGATATGACATGTGAAACTCGTAAGTTACGTTTTGATATGTTTTTCAAGTCGATCACCTATTTTGTTAATGACAAACTTTTTAGTGCAAATGTGACTAACGTGTGTGTTCCTCCCTACATCTCACATGTAAGCGAGCACATAACTTTGATAATGGTTGCAAGTATGATAGGGATAAACAGGTGGACTTGAAACAGTTTGTAGATTCAAAAGAAAATAAAGAGCCAGTGATGGAGATGGAAATAAAGCATGAGAAGGCAAAATGGAAGAAAAAGTTGGTGATCCACCTGATCCTAAAAATGCTCAAGTTAAGACAACGATGCTCGGTCCATGTTTGGATGATGTTGGGAACCCACTAGATCAACAAAAGCAAACAGTTATAGAACTCTCAGAAGGCAAGCACCACTTTCGACCACCATGAGTGGTGACAGGTATGGTCTGGCTGAAGACCTAAAACTTAGCGCTACTTGGGAGCCAACCTGAGATGTTTGTAATTTTTAGTTATTTTTATGATATTTTTTGTTTGGAACCTTATAGGTGTGTTCACTAGAAACCCTCACGAGACTTCACTCGTCCACTCGGGCCTATCGAGAGGTTTAAAAGGCTTGTTGCATATGCTAAATGCAACCGTGATTCCTACGAAAGTGAGTTTATTATTTTTTTAGTTTTTTGTTCTATCTTTTTAGCTTCAAGCCGATGCAAACATGCAGGTGTGGGGAAGCACATGGAATTTTAATAGCATATTTGATGAGGTGCTTAACAAGTTTACCCATAATCTTCATGTAACAATATTGAAGCACTATTAGATCATCTGTCATCAGGTCCCGTGATCTTCTCCAGTTGATTAGGGTTTATACTATGACTTGTTCTTGGTTGTTTCTTGTTAATTTTAATGTTTGAACGCGGTGAATTAAACCGAGTAACATTATTAATCGTTTTGAGATTCTAAAATTCGTGTTTTATCTTCAATTCAATTGTTCTGTTCTTGATTGTTTTAGATTTCTTTTCATCTGTAAACGTCAATTGTGGATGTGATTGGATAAATCAAATGTAGGCTATGATTCGAATACGTGCGTAGACACAGTTTCATTCAATTCATCATCTTAAAACGAGTTAATTTGGTTATGTCTATGTGACCCGTTAAACTAAAAGAACAAGCCTGAGTCATAAACCTGAACCCCGGAGTGGATTACCTCTCTCACCATTGTTTGCAATCAAATTTTACTTTTGCAAGTTAGTTAATTTACAAGTATTTTCTATAAAGCTCCAAACTTTTGGATTTAAACTACACTTTCCACATATTCCCTGTGGATCGACCCGACTTACCCTAGGTATCTTAGGTGAGTTTTGAACCTTATAAATTGTTTTTGATTAGGCTTGACAAACCGATATCAAAATGGCGCCGTTGCCGGGGAATTAGTGCGCAAAGTGTCAAGTTTAAATTTTATTTATTTTGTTATTTTATTTTCTTTGTTACGCTAGGTGTGCTTGTGTGTGCAGGTGATAGCTCCGTGCATGCATACCCGGTACGCAAGGAACAGCTCTCCATTAATATTTGATCCAGAAGTTGAAAAGACCGCTCGAAGAAATCGAACATAATCCTGCGCAAAAACTCAATCATCAAGTGCAGCCAGAGAGTGCAAGATGGAACACAACCCACCACCACCACCACTTAACCAAAATCCACCCAATGACCAACCGCCAAATCCACCAATTGATCAACCTCCACCAAACCAACCAAATGACCCATTACCATACCCAAATTGGCAGCCACAAGCACAAAACCCAATTAGCCACAACCTACCACCTCTAAGACAAAATCCTTATCCTCAACCAAGGCAGAACCCCTACCAACATGGACCCCAAGACAGAATTTAAGACAACAAAGGGGGGGGGGTAATAGGTTCGAGGAAGAAGTGGACAGATTTGAAAGGCTAAGTATCCATACTTGGGATAATGACATAGATGGACGAAGAGATGGGAATGAAGATGAGTATGTTGAGGAGGATGTACAATACAATGAACCTAATAACAACCAAGGCCGATACAGACAGAATGAACAACCAAGGCAATATTGGCAGAATCAGGGCCAAAGTCAAGGTAGAAGGCAAGGATTTCCTCGGGCAAATCGGAACCCCGGGCTTCAACCCTACCAAGCCATTGTTCAAGGGGTTGATAGCCATTTTCTCCCTACCATAGCTGGAGCTTCATCACCCATAGTTAGGCCACAAATTAAAGGGAAGTCATTTGAGATTAGATCCAACAGTCTGGCCATTCTTCCTGAGTTTCATTGTCTGTCCAAGGAAGAACCTTATTTGCATCTAAATGAGTTTAGTGCCATTTGTGAGACTATTGGGGCACAAGGTTTGACACCTGAAGAAGTGATGTTGGTTTTATTCCAATTCACATTGAAAGGAAGTGCGAAAAAGTAGTTTCACTCACTACTTGCTGCTAGCATTTATACTTGGGAGCAAATGCAACAGCCGTTCTTAGAGGAATATTATACACCACAGAAGACAATTGAAGCTAGAACCGCTATTTGGACATTCAGTCAACAACAGGATGAGCCATTTCATGAAGCTTGGACAAGGTTCAAGGAGTTATTGAGAACTTGTCCACATCACGACATTCCTCAATGGGAGTTGATTTCCTCATTTTATGATGGGTTATCTGCTGAAGATATGAGAGTTGTGAATTCAACAAGTTCAAGAACCTTCATGACTAATACTGAGGATGATGACTGGGAGTTACTGGAACGGATGAGAATACATTCAAAAAGACAAGCTCAGTCTCATAGGAAATCGAGGAATGTGGCTGATGATTCAGATAGGAGGGCTTCTAGGTTGGGATAATCAATTGCAAAGGCTACAGTGAAGGCTACAAGTTCCTTTACTATATGTCAGGGATGTCGTGAAGCTGGACACATTGCTAGAGATTGTCTAGAGTTTGATGAGGGGTTGGAAGAGGTGAATTATATACAGCGGGATATGCGGCCACACAACAATACTAATAACAATACCTATCATCCCGGTTTGAAGAATCACCCTAATTTGAGGTATGGTAACCCAGACAACCAGTTGAATCTAAATTTTCAAGGTCCTTCACATCAGCAATATCAGAACAGGTCAATGGGTCAGGGAAGTCAATACAATCAGGGGAACTATAACAGGGGTGGTCAGAGGAACTACCAGAATAACCAAGACTATGGTGGATCAGGAGGAAATATAGAGCCAACGAACAAGGAACTTCTAGAGTTAATTAAAGAGATGAAGAAATCAAATGAGGTGAGAGACAAGAGCTATGAGGCCTTGATCAAGCAAGTTGGTCAACTAGCAGTAGAAGTGGCAGCTCTTGGGAAGCTACCAAGTGATATGATAATGAATCCACAACATCAAGGGACGAACATAAAGAACATGAAAAATGTCCACATTAATTCGGTTAGTATCCTCCCCAATTCTAAAATTTTCACTGACGACTTTACTTTTTTATCAAAACAAGTTGCAGGTAACGAAAATAAAGTCGATGGAGTAGAAGAGAGTGACCCAGGAGAACCTGTCATTCCAATAAAAGTAGGAAAGTTTAAAATAAAAAGGGCACTCTTGGATTATGGGGTAGGTGTTAGTATCTTGCCTGGTGCGTTATATGATCAATATGAGTTCGGCCCTTTACAGGAGGTTGACACTATCGTGGTGTTAACTGACTTGACCTGCAAACGTCCTAGGGGTATGGTAAAAGATGTGATAATCAAGTTGGGAGATTTCTACTACCCGGTGGACTTTATGGTGCTTGACTATGCGCTAGTGAGAATAAACGAGCAACAAAAGGTTATTTAAGGGCGACCATTTTTGGCAACTGCCAATGCTCAAATCAACTGTCGGGATGGAACAATTGATATGACATGTGAAACTCGTAAGTTACGTTTTGATGTGTTTTCCAAGTCGATCACCTATTTTGTTAATGACAAACTTTTTGATGCAAATGTGACTAACGTGTGTGTTCCTCCCTACATCTCACATGTAAGCGAGCACATAACTTTTGATAATGGTTGCAAGTATGATAGGGATAAACAGGTGGACTTAAAACAGTTTGTAGATTCAAAAGAAAATAAAGAGCCAGTGATGGAGATGGAACAGGTGGACTTGAAACAGTTTGTAGATTCAAAAGAAAATAAAGAGCCAGTGATGGAGATGGAAATAAAGCATGAGAAGCCAAATGGAAGAAAAAAGTTGGTGACCCACGTGATCCTAAAAATGCTCAAGTTAAGATAACGATGTTCGGTCCATGTTTGGATGACGTTGGGAACCCACTAGATCAACAAAAGCAAACAATTATAGAACTCTCAGAAGGCAAGCACCACTTTCGACCACCATGAGTGGTGACAGGTATGGTCTGGCTGAAGACCTAAAACTTAGCACTACTTGGGAGGCAACCTGAGATGTTTGTAATTTTTAGTTATTTTTATGATATTTTTGTTTGGAACTTTGTGGGTGTGTCACTAGAAACCCTCATGAGACTTCACTCGTCCACTTGGGCCTATCGAGAGGTTTAAAAGGCTTGTTGCATATGCTAAATGCAATCGTGATTCCTACGAAAGTGAGTTTTATTATTTTTTTAGTTTTTGTTCTATCTTTTTAGCTTCAAGCCAATGCAAACATGCAAGTTTGGGGAAGCACATGGAATTTTAATAGCATATTTGATGAGGTGCTTAACAAGTTTACCCATAATCTTCATGTAACAATATTGAAGCACTATCAGATCATCTGTCATCAGGTCCATGTGTACTTTCTTTGACTTTATTTGCTATTTTTGTTTTGCACTGGGGGGAGTGTTTGGGGTTGGTAAAGTTCACAAGAAGTAATGTTTAATTTAAAAGAACCATACATTGGGGACAATGTTCATAATAAGTAATCTTATGTAGTGGTGTGCTTATCTGTTTATATTTTCGGTTAGTGGCAAGAACAATGGAACAATATGGGGTGGTTGGTGTTTGATGTCTGAACTCTTTATGTCATGTTCTTAGGAAAGAAGTAGCTTGTTGATATTTATGTTTGTTTTTCATGGTGAGTCAAGTTAAAGAACCTCGATAATGTTGATGGGAAAGTCTAAAGGAGACCGAAATGGTTGAAATCCGTAGAAAACACCATACATTGGGGACAATGTATCCCAAGTGTGGGGATGGGGAATTCATAGGTAGACACATTGTGGTTGGAGAAATGGAAGATTCAACAAAATTTTAAAAATTTTTGTCTTTAACATGTGTCTCTAAAAAAATACTAATCATTGGTTAAGGTTCTTGGCCATGGTTAATTCCCCAAAGGTTTCAAGCCGGTCGGTTAATGGAAGTTGGAAAGGGAATGCCTAACTAGGGGTGACAAACCTTGGGTGTAGGAAACTTGCACATGTCATGTCAGTAGCCTAGTCCTACTGTGTCCATATATGAGAAGCTTATTCTTTGGTAGTATTAGATATATTTGCTTGTTTGAGTATGCAATGATGCATTCTAATGTTAGAACTTGTGGAGCGCGTGCATATTGAAGCTTGAAACCGGGATTCCTATTAAAATGATTGAGGCATTAGGACTAACCATAGGATAGCCCCATAGGACCCACCTATTTAACATTTATCCGTAGTAGCCAATTTTGAGCCTTCTCCCATTCATTTGTTTCACCAAACTCCTTAACCCACTAGCTTTTTGTGTAGCCTATTCACTTGTTTACCCATGTGATGGAACTTGAGCTAATTAGTGGTAGTAGTGGTAAGTTTGATTTGATAGAATGTTTCGAAGAGGTAGTTGGGGATAGTTAAGCCTAGTAAATCCCATTGTGTTTTGTTAAGTTATATTCTTGAAAAAAAGAAAAAATGAAAAAAAGAAAATTATGTCGAAATAGTGAAGTTGAAAGACGGAAGTATTAGACAAGAAAAAAAATTGTTCTTTGAAGTAAATTGTAGTTAAAGGTTTGAAGTCGTTGAATAAAGTAGTTAACTCAAGTTTTTCATCACTTTAGTCACTTATACCCTAAATTATCCCTACCCGAACCTAAGCCTAACATTACAACCTTTGAAAATCCCTCATGATTGGTGTGCAATCTCGTGTTAGTGAGTGGAGATTTGATTGTTTTACAAGCCTATGCTCACTAGTTTTCAACATTGCTTGAGTGCTTCATAAATACCGGCACATCTTTGGTCGGGCCAGAAATTATACCGAGTGGAGAGTTTTATTGTGAGGGGTATGATATGTGCATGGGAACCGCCTAGAGTTTGAGAATCTTAGTTAGGTAGTCCAGCGGGTTAGAGGTTTGTGATTGTTAACGGGTCATAATTGCTAGCTTGGGAATTAGTTATGCCCTTGAACCTTAGTCGAGTTTGGTATGTGTGCTTCTATATGTTCACCCATTTTTTACTTTAATTCTTGATTCTTAAAAGCAACCTCGCTTGAGGGCAAGCGAGAAACAAGTGTGGGGATGTGATGTAAGGGGTGTAGAATGGCGTTTATCATGGTTAAAGTGTTAACTTTAATGTATTTAATGCGTTTAAGTATAAGGATTATGTGGAATAAGTTAACTACGATGATTTGGTGTTTTGTAGGTTAAACCCGATGATTTAACGTGATTTGGAGAATGCATATGGATGACAAGTGAAGGCCATGATATATGAGATGAAAGAGAATTCAATTACGAGAATGTGGCCGCAAACGGGGAGGAAAACGGAGTTCGAACGAAGAAGTTATGAAGAAAACAAGAATCGGACAAAGTTGGTCGACCATGACCTACGGCGGAAACATGACCTACGGTGCAACAGTTCAAGACAAAACAGAATGGGCTTGGCGTGACTTACGGCAGAAAGCTGACCTACGGTACTTGACGCGCTGAAATTACTTATAAGTCGCGAAAAGTAGGGTTTTGATATATCTTTCATTCTAAGTCGTCCCCAAAGGTGAAATTCATCCCCAAGGCTTCCCAAAGGCTCCCGAGAGGCTATTTCAAGGCTTTTCAAGTGTTTCTAATCACTGGGTTTGATTCTTTAACGTTAGATACGATGTTTACTTTTGATTTTGAGTTGTTTTTCATTGCTATGTTTGGCTAATCCACCCGTGATCTTCTCCGGGTGATTAGGGTTTATACTATGACTTGTTCTTGGTTGTTTCTTGTTAGTTTTAATGTTTGAACGCGGTGAATTAAACCGAGTAACATTATTAATCATTTTGAGATTCTAAAATACGTGTTTTATCTTCAATTCAATTGTTCTGTTCTTGATTGTTTTAGATTTCTTTTCATCTGTAAACGTCAATTATGGATGGGATTGGATAAATCAAACGTAGGGTATGATTCAAATACCTGCGTAGACACAGTTTCATTCAATTCATTATCTTAAAACGAGTTAATTTGGTTATGTCTATGTGACCCGTTAAACTAAAAGAACAAGCCTGAGTCATAAACCTAAACCCCGGAGAGGATTACCTCTCTCACCATTGTTTGTAATCAAATTCCACTTTTGCAAGTTAGTTAATTTAAAAGTATTTTCCATAAAGCTCCAAACTTTTGGATTTAAACTACACTTTCCACATATTCCCTGTGGATCGACCCGACTTACCCTAGCTATCTTAGGTGAGTTTGGAACCTTATAAATTGTTTTTGATTAGTCTTGACAAACCGATATCAGATACCAATTGTGAAGTCGCTGGATCGGTGAACATCCGAGCGTGTTCTTGACGGAAGGATAAACAACCAAAACCAAAAGTCAAATCTATAACACGAACTATCAAAAATTAGTTTCATTGATAAAACCTAACGATTACAAGCTCGTTACAACATAAGAATCAAGACTCTTGGCAAGGGGAGATCGAGCATGATCTCCCCTCTCATCCGGCAGCCCTAGGCTCCGGGCAGACTCCCTCTCCAATCCCTATCTCTCTACACATTGAAACTGGTATATATAGGCCTCGGCTCATATTAGATGCGACTGGGCCCATTCGTACGATTGGACCATGCATATGGTTCAATCGTACGACTGGACCATGCGTATGGTTCAATCGTACGACTTGACCATTCTTATGGTTCAGTCTTACGAATGCCCCAATCGCATCTCTTAGTCGCACGAATGGTCCATTATCCTAGCTCAGTCGTACGACTAAGTCTCATTCGCATATGCTCCTGCGAATGACCTAGTTTCATGAGTTTACAACATATCAGGTGTAATACATTAAGCCTAGACTATTCGTCAAGCGACGAACACACTATATATGACAATATATGCTCCAACAGCATTTTCATTGCATATCCTAGAGATTCTATGGGATATTATTTCTATGATCCATTGGAAAAAAAGGAGCTTATTACTAAGAAGGCTGAGTTCTTAGAAGCTAAGTTCCTTACGGAAGGAACTAGCAGTAGAACCGTGGATCTTGAGGAGGATCAAGAACCACAAACCGGTACACGTTTGGTTGACACTAGCACTCAACATGTGGATGTTGGGAATGATCAATTGGTTGATCAATATACACAAAGCGTTCACAGATCTGGTAAATTAGTAATCCACCTGAAAGATATGGATTTTTCGTAGATGGATGCTATGTGGTAGATTCCGATAAACCAACCACCTATCGTGATGCAATGTCCAATTTGTATTGTGACAAATGGCTTGAAGCCATGAACGTTGAGATGTAATCCATGTATGACAACTAAGTGTGGGACTTGGTTGAACCACCTCTTAACTCCAAAATAGTTGGAAGTAAGTGGGTTTTCAAGAAGAAAACCGATATGCATGGAAACTTGGATACTTATAAAGCTAGACTTGTAGCAAAAGATTTCACTCAAACTCAAGGGGTTGATTATGATGAGACCTTCTCACCCGTTGCAATGATAAAGTCTATTAGGATATTATTTGCCATAGCTGATCATTATGATTATGAGATCTGGCAAATAGATGTCAAAACCATTTTTCTAAATGGATATCTTGAGGAAGATGTCTATATGGTTCAGCCTAAAGGTTTTGTCAATCAGAAGCATCCTAATAAAGTATGCAAGTTGAAGAAATCAATCTATGGATTGAAGCAAGCATCAAGAAGTTGGAATCACCACTTTGATGAAGAAATAATCAAATTTGTTTCATCAAAAACGCTGATGAAGCCTGTGTATATAAGAAAGCTAGTGGGAGCATCATCACTTTCCTAGTATTGTATGTTGATAACATTCTACTATTTGGAAATGACATTCCAACCATGGAAGGTGTAAAAGCCTGGCTTGGAAACTGTTTCTCCATTAAGGATCTTGGTGAAGCCGCCTATATTTTAGGAATAAAGATCTATAGGGATAGATCAAGGCAGTTGATAGGTTTAAATCAAAGTGCAGACATTGACAAGATCTTGAAAAGGTTCAAGATTGAAAACTCTAAGAAAGGTACCGTACCTATTCAAAGAGGAATGATATTGAGTAAGACTCAATGTCCAAGCAAAATAAAATGTTATGCACTATACCGGACGTGTCATGTATGCAATGATATGCACTAGACCGGACGTGTATGCGCTTTGAGCATGACAAGACGAGACCAACAAAATCCTAGAAGCAGTCATTGGATGGCTGTTAAGAACATACTTAAGTACCTAAGGAGGACTAAAGATATGTTCCTAATCTATGGATCTGGTGAGGAGGAACTCGTAGTAAAGGGTTACACGGATGTGAGCTTCCAAACTGATCATTTTCATCTTGAATGGAGGAGCGATCTCTTGGAAGAGCTCTAAGCAAGATGTGGTGGCATTATCAACTACAGAGTCAGAACACATCACCGCTTCGTTAGCAGCTCAGGAAGCTGCATGGTTAAAGAAGTTCATTGCCGATCTAGGGGTGGTCCCTTCCATTCAGGACCCCTAGAAATCTTTTGTGATAACGAGGGTGCGATTGCTCTAATCAAGGAACCTCGTGCACATCAAAAGACTAGGCACATTGAACGAAGATTCAACTACATAAGGGATGAAGTTGAAATGGGAAAAATATGTATTCGCAAAGTTCACACGGATCAAAGCATTACGGATCCACTCACGAAGCTTCTTGAAAAGGCAAAGCATGAAAGTCATACTTGTGCCATGGGACTTTAATATTCTAGTGACTGGATATGATCTCTAATTTTTGTATTGAGATATTGTAACCCTTTATTACTTGAATGAATTTGGTTAAAATGATTCAACTAATATTCCTATTTTGCATGTTTAAAATCCATGAGTAAATTATTTACTCAGAACGTCCGTAGTTGTTTATACTTCTGGGAACAAGTATGAAGGTAAAATTATTATGAACTTGGATTGGTAGATGTTCATATGGATGAATATAAAGCAAAAGGTTGTTGCCAAAGTTCATAGATATTTGTGGGATGCAAATATTGGACTGACCTGCATCTCAAACATTACTACATAGAATCTTCTTAATTGATCATAAGTAATTTTGAGTAAAGGCGAACATCATTTGGTATCCTCTGACCTGAGATACATATGGGGTCTTGATATTTACCAAATATTATACTTTGACTTAGTTCTTCACTGTTCTAAAACATGGCAGTACATAATTCTGAATTCAGGTATGATATGAGGCAATTGTGAGAGACGTATGTAGTCAAGATGGAATTTGTCCCTCTTATTCGTTGAGAGTAAGATGTCTAAGGCCTGATAAAGTTAAATCAATGGAGAATGATCACTCCGTGTCTATGAGATTTAACATGGCATCTGAGACAAAAAGATAGATGATTGATTCACCTAAAACATTTCAAGTATGGTAATTGAAGGAGATGATGTTATTGAATGACACCTAGTCATGCGTATTAAGGGTAGTAAACCGTTGTTAGGCGGTATTTACAGCTTGCATGAATCTTCTATGATTCTTGTGCAAGTGGGAGATTGTTGGATCTTATATGCCCAAGACACATACAAGATTGATGTGGTTAGTACGTTATGATCCAAGTCAGGTCATACCTAATAACAAGCCAAACAAACACCAATAAATATTTACTCTTGATAAGATCATACAAATAAATATTGACACCAATTTAGAAAATGGGTTTTCTAAAACATTGCTTTTATAAATGAACAACATTATATGGATAATTTGTTCATGAGAAATTATTTGTTTCATTATTTAAGTTGGTTAAATAATAACAAATAAAAGTGTGTTAAGTTTATCAAATTAAAATTGGTTTTAATTTTATAAAATAAGGGTTTAAAAGAGTGCAAATATTACAAAAGAAATAAAATGGGGGGAACCCATTTGAAATGGGTAATTCGGCAGCCCCTTTTGGCCTAGGGACTCCACCCTTTTGTCTTGGCTTGTGAAAGACTTCATTCACTCTTACACTCATCCATCAAACACACCTTCTCTCACACACACATAAGCAAGAATTCTCTTTAAAAAGGCAAAATTTTCGGATTTGAGGCTCCAAGGAGGCTGAAAATTTCGGACTTTGTAGGAGCTTTGGAAGAGAGTCTTTGGTGTTTAGCTCCCTAACTAGCTTGGTGTTTGGAAGGGCTTGTGGGTATCACAACTTAAGGTCTTCTGTTTTGGAGGCTACAAATTCAATAACATCATCTTCTTCATCTTATCCATCTACAACATTTTATGCAAGAAAGGTTGTTTTTTTTGAAACCCCCTATGGTTGTTTTATGGTTTGATAGCATACTATTTCACATATATTATTGATCCATGTTCTTCGGTTTATAAGTGGTTTAAAATGGTGAAAATTTCAGATTATAAACAACATGTTAAAACCCTTTTTCCACTGCATTTTTATAGTTTAAATGGTTAAAATAGGTTTGTTTTACATGTGACAAATCCCAACACACGGGTCAAGTAGCACAGAAAATGGGTAACCAGATCAAGCAACCTTCTAGATTGCTACATGACTATGTCAAGAATGCTTTATAAGAGCTGGTGTAGCTAATAATTAATTGCGTATATTTTTAGAAGGGTGGTTTTTTTCTTTATCCCATATTCTGCTATGTTATTCTCATCTCCTCTTGGAAATCATTAATGAATTTGTGTTAGAATTCTACCATTGAATTATGTTAAATATCCCATCACTACATTCAAATCCGACCTTATAGGGGCTCTTGGAAATCATTACTGAATTTGTGTTAGAATTCTACCATTGAATTGTGTTAAATATCCCATCACTACATTCAAAGCCGACCTCATAGGGCTGGAAGTGATGCTTTGAGTAGGGGCCCTCATAATTAAGGGCCCATATTTTTTTTGTTAAAAAAGTTTATATTGGATAGTGGGTATTGGTATATATATTAAAGAGGTAACACGACTATGAAGCGGGTTCTTGAAGGGTTTCTCACAATCAAAATGCTTTCATCGCTTTCCTAAGAGTCGCTGATGAGGCATAAGAGACGACGAGTCGACGACCTGCAGGCTGTAGGTTGCACGTTTGCACACAGCACATTAAAGACGACACCAAGGCTGCAAGGCAGTGGCACCAAGCATTAAGCATCAAGCTTTATTCTACACTTCTACAGTTCTTTAGTTTTTTCCTTTCTGGCCTCTTTGATCGACTTAGTGACCCACAATCTCACAAATGATATCCTGAACTCAGAGGGTCCTTATTCTATTATTGGCATTTTATCGACCTCTGTGATTTTGTTCTTGGGATTTCACAAAGCAAATGCCATACAAGGAACCATGTCGCCTTGCAGTCTATCATACAATTCAGTGACCCATAAAGGTTAGTAATTTGCCTTTTTCGACTTTGATCGACCTCTATAGAATTGTAATTTTTGAGCCTTTGATTTAGTCATATACTGCTTTGTAGAATTATAGCTTTGCACTTTTGTTCAAACAAACTTAATTAGGTTCATCGCTTTATAAGTTGCTAAATTGCTTTTTTAATTAGTAGCCTGCTTTAAATCTTTGATAGTTTGATTTATCAAATATGTTGCTTTGATTTAATCATTTACTGTTTTTGTAAAATTGCAGCTTTTGAACCTTTGATTTAGTCTACTTTGAATCGACCTCTGTAGGTTTGTTTTTGTTGGATCATATGAGGCTGCTGAAACTCTTCCGAATACAAGTTGAAGATCTTTGGAAGCTTAAAGTATGAAGAGCTTCAGAAGAAAAACTAAGTCTTCTGATACTAAGTAGTTTTCCTTTCGAAGTATATGAAGAACTTTCAAAGATAGAACTAAGTCTTCCGAAGACTAAGTAGTTCTTCTTCTGAAGTATTCACTCTTAGAAAATCCAAGACAAGGTCTTCTGAAGAATGAAGTCATGAAGACCTGCAGAAGACTCAGAAGAAGTTGATTCTTCTAAAGGATAAATGGCCTCTAAAGAACTTATTCTTCCGAAGCCATTTACCTTCGAAAGAACCAACTATGACCAGTGGACAAAAGTATGGGTTTTCTGACATCCACTACCAACTTTGATATACTGCATGGTGCTTTCCCACGCCCATGTAGTTGACCATACTTTATTTTACTGTTTACCTTTATCAATTAGTATAGTTACCATCTTTAGTTGGTGATAAAAGGTAAGTCATAGACCTGTCATGACTATCTAATCTATGATAGTATTTTATCTTCGATGTTTTACCTCTAGCAATGTAGTATTTGTCTAGTTGTAAATTCTAGCTGGTTATCCAAATATAACCGGCTGTAGATAATAGTATATATAGTTTCTTATTGTAACTCATCAAACCATGTTTGTAAGAGTCTTGTAGCACTGAGTTGAGAAGTAATATATATAAGTATCTTGAAAAACCATTCTTGTGTTCATTATTATATTATTATCAACTTAGTTTGAGATTCTGCTTCATCAACCGTGTGAAACTTAGTGAGTTTGCGAGGTAAATCTTGTGCGGAGAGACCAACACCGATCCTGCACTTATCTTATTACTTTATAGAATAGGGACTCACTTTCTTTAGTTCCATTAGGGCCCCTAAAAATATTAGGCCGGCCTTAACTACTTTATAGAATAGGGACTCACTTTATAGAAATATTAGACCAACATCGATCCTGCACTTTTTTTATTACTTTATATAATAGGGACTCACTTTCTTTAGTTCCACTAGGGCCCCTAAAAATATTAGGTCGGCCTTAACTACATTGGCATTTTTATATATCATTGGCATCTATGGCATATGGCACTTGATTGAGGGTATTGGATGCTAAATTGAAGGACGATGAAGCTAAGTTACGCAAGGACAATGACCTCCTTGTAGCTTCTCAGACATGCCATGAGACTTTATGCAAAGAGGTGTTATCTCAATTTGTTCGCCTTCTATTCAAGGAGCACACCTTGACTATATTGATCTATCTGGTGGTCGTAGTCCAAACTTTGATGGTTAAACTGTGTTGGGTCCCCACAAGCTAGCATCGGTTTTTCTCCCTTGCTTTTTGGTGACAACCCAGAGCAATGGATTGTTCACGCAACATTTTATTTCAAGTTTTATGTCAGTCCTGATTGAATTGATTAACAATCTATTCATTCTATTACTACACCGAATTGGTATGGCTTGTTACAAATGCACCATCAAATTTCTACCTGTGATGTTTTTATCATTGTCCCTCAAAAGGGGGTTCTCTATCCATGACTTAAAGAACTACAATGATAGATAGCTAAATTACAACAAGCTACAACTGTGATGGTCATTATGTATTCTTTGTCATGTCATTCGCTTTGAACACTGCTCCTTTAACTTTCCAAAGGCTCATGAATGATATTTTTTTCCATCATTTACATTATGTTTATATTGGTGTTTTTGATGGTATACTCATTTATAGTAACAATTAGAAGGATCATTTGTCCCATTTAGGTAACGCTTTACAATTACTTACTAACTATCACTCAGTAGCTAAACTTTCTAAGTGTATCTTTAGTCAACCCTAAGTCTTTTATCTTGGTCATATTATTACTGTAGCAATTGATCCATCAAAGATAGTTACCATTCAAAATTTGCAAACCCCTAAAATAGTGAAAGTTATTCAAGAATTTTGAGGCCTCATAGGTTATTATCGTCGGTTGGTGCTTGACCCTTAACGACCTCTTATGAAAAGATGCTTTTCATTGGTCCTCCACCGCTAACGAGCCCTTTCTCCAACTTAGAATTTTACCTAACCTTTAACACTTGAGAATGACGCTTCGAGTGTTGGAATTGGTGAAATTTTATATCAACTTAAACACCCTTTGGCATATTTCAACAAGAAACTATGTCCTTATATGTAGCAAGCCTCCATACATATCATCAAAATATGAATCAAATTACATAAGTTATTGATAAATGGTGACAATGTTTCTTGAAAAAATTTACTTCACAAACAACATTCTTTAAAAAATCTATAGGACCATGTTATACAAAATCTAGAAAAACAAAAATAATTTGGTGAACTTTTAGGTTTTGATTTTGATATTACTATCGCCTTGGTAAATTCAACACAACTACTGATGCTTTTTCCCGAACACTAGAAGGCTACCTATTGGCTTTCTCTTCCCAAGAACCTACCATTCGTCATGATATTCGTCGAGCTCTGTAAACATATTATGACTCCCAAACAATTATTTAGAAATGTTCACTAACCCCACTATATCTCCCTAGCTTTGAATTTAAAAAAGGTCTCTTGTTTTACATGGTCATGAGTTGTTCTTGCCAACTCTAACCTTTAGCATAAGTTATTGGAATAATTCCATGCTTTGGTTATTGATGGCCATTTTGGTTACATTTTTTTGTGAAGTTTTAGCAGCACTTTATTGTCTTGCAATTTTCTTTGAATCATAAAACTTGTTCAACACTCTGTTGCAAAACTCAGTTCTATTATCACCCCGAATGCATTTTATCTTCAAATCAGTTTAATTTTCCATAAGAGTCTTGAATTAATCAGCAAGTGGGGATTTTTATCTTTCATTGCTAAAAATAAAATCCAAGTGAATCTAGCAAAGTCATCAGAAACACCTAAACAGTAAGATCGGGAACCCAAGCTTAACATATTCACATGACCAAAAAGATCTATATGCAACAGTTGTAGCAAAGAGTCAACAAAGTTGTGCACAATGGGTTTGTGAGGAAGTTTGTTGTTTACCCTTGGAATATGATAAACAGTTTTCAACAAGGAAAAAATCTTTCTAAGCTATGACCATAACATGATTCCCTCTAACATGTTTGTTTATTATGCTAAGGTTAACATGCCCTAATCAATGATACCATAAAATAGAATCACTCTCCAATTCCTCTAATAACAAGCAATTGTTGTTATTGAATTATATGAAATATTCATATCTAAAATATACATGTCATTATCTCTAGAAGTTGTCAACAAAATCCATTCATTGTGTAACACAAACCCTGACTCTAAAATCAACACTCATTTGCTATAAAATAAGATGAGTAGTTCTTGTCACAAATTTACGAGACTTTCAGGAAAGTATGCTTCAACTCTTCTATATAACTCACATCTTCAAAACTTAATACTATATTAATCATTGTTCATTAAGTTCCATGTAATCGTTCCACCTTTGTCACTTGCAAAATTACATAACCAGGGTTGTATGATTGAACATCATGCAACAGTGATATGTTCTCTGTCATGTGTCAAGAATAAGCACTATCAACATGCCATAAGTTATCAACAGTCATCCTTAATGTCCCTGCACATACAAAATGAATCGTTAGTTTTGGGGATCCAAGCCAAAGTAGACTTGGGTTGGTGATTCTCATCTAAGTTACGGTTGTATAAATCATATCTCTTTTATCATCAAAATTGTTTCACCATTTTGTGATAGTGGTGTTGTTTGGACTTTTGATTTCCAAATAGGTTGAGACTTTGTGAACTTTTTCACTTCCTCTTTTGATTTGGTAATATTTTGTTTGTGCACTTTTGGCTTTGGCACTCTTTGTTTCTCTTTTGGTTTATAAGTTTTATTTTGTTACCAACAACCTTTGGTTTTACTTTGTGTTTGTTTTTAGCAATATCTTGTCTTTGAAAACCAGATTCAAATTGTTCATCATTTTAAGGTTTTGACACCCTAGATTATGATAAAAACTCTGTTGCCTTTGTGGCTTCTGTTGGACAATTTGCTGGAGTGAAACCAGACTTTGATTTACCTATTCTTGGAACACTTGGCTTCAAATGGTTAGAAGTATATGACATTATTTTTGAAGAAACATGTATTCGAGTCCTTAAAGATATGAACATCCTTACCAAGGTGTTGAAACAAATCTATTCTTAAATTAGTTTTCAAGTTATATTTAATTTGTCCAATTATTTTGTTTTTTAATTTTATTTTTGGCTGTGCTTAGTTTTCCCTTAGTTTTCCTGATTTATTTAATGATTTTGAACATGATTTAGAATTAGTTTTAATCACCGATGAGACATTAGAAACCATGATTTTTTCACAAACTTGAACTTTTATCAAATTTTTATTAACAATTTCCTCTAACACATGAGACGTTTGGACTATAATATTTTTTCATTACATGTCTTATATTTATTCTTCTGACTGAAACTATCATTTTCATTCATATAATCTTCAACCAACCCATCAACCAGCTTCATAGGTTCTACACCAAAAAACTGTATCACTAGATAAGATTTCAAGCCGTGTGCCCAAAAGCCCGACCGCCCGGTTTATGAGCCCATTCAACAGTCAAAGTCATATTAACTTATAGTTTTAGGTTAGTCTTTGATTGATAACCCACTCAATATAACATGTCTTCATCATCATTTTATATGATGAAGGCGTAGGTGTATAATCATAATTAATTGGTGGAGTAATATTAGTGTAACCAACACCACTCTTATCACAATTAATTTTTTGGGTCATCTCAGCATTAACTACCCCTTTAACCATAGTTGATTAAAGTTCAAATTTCTTAATTGTGAGTTTAGCTTGAAGCTAATTTATCCTTGGGTTGGTTTATTTTAAATGTGAGATCATTATTTCATTGTTATAAGTCTGATTTTGCACATATTTTGTCATGAAAATTTAATTGCAATTGATTAACTGTTTTGTTCATTCCATCAATTTATCTTTAAAAACCTTTTCATTTGTTTTATATTTTCTACTAATGTATTAAAGTTTCTCAAGCTTCAAAATTTGAATTTCCTTGTGAGCTCAATATCATTGAACTTTATCAACATATTCTGATAACAAAGATAATCATATACCTTGGTTTTCTGATTTAACGATTCAAGTATGTATTTTACAACATCAACCATGAATGACATGCAAACTTTCTCTTCCATAACCTTTGCTTCATCAAAATTTGTTGGAGTGGGCCCAAGAATATCAAAACACTTTGTATCTTCAACTTTACCAACTTCAACACTCTTAGTCTCCTAAGAAATTTCAAACACATGACTATTGACAACCATCTTACCTTCAACACCATCCTCCGCATGAACTTTTAACTTTTCTTTAACTTCACTAACTTCATTAGACAAACCTTCAGCAATAGCTTCAAGTCCTTGAACAATCTCATAATGCTCTAAACCTTGAACATCTTCTTTTAAAACATAAAATTTACAACACCTTTAGTAACACCAACATTCTGAACATCATCAACATCTTTAGATGGACCTACAAGTAGATCACAGACACAAGCTCTCCATAAAAAAAATATTCAACTTCGCCAATAACTTTCTTTTTCTGAATTTCAACAAACAGAGTTGTACCAGCTTTTATCTCTAATAACTGTATTTGATCTAACCGATCATAGTTTTATGTAGTTTGAGATACCATGGGTTTGTTTGCATTTGATAAACTTCCTTTGTCAATGGGTGTTTCATTTTAACTTTCACCATTTTCTTACTTCCTTTAGGATGAGTAACTTTTGGTTTCATACATTGTCAAGAAAATTACCCTGGTTTATCATAGTTGTAGCATTTGAGTGAGGATTTATCAAATCCAATCTTGTTGTTACAAGTAATCCTAGAAGCTCTTCTTCTAGTGTGTTTGACAAAGTTTTTAGCATGGTAGACAACCATAGCAATTTGGTATTGGATGCCATTCTCTTCAACATCATCTAAAATGGCTTGTTAAAGATCAATAAGCATGGTGTTAGGAGTTGAAAGCCTTCCAACCATGAACGTTTCATGGCTTGATAGAAAAGTAGTAAACAAAGTCATATGTTCTTTAGCAGTTTGAACATCTACTTTAGTAAGGAAAACTTTACTAGCTATATATGCTTGATTCACACATGAATTTTTCTATGCTTGAACTTGAGTAAACCAAGCTTGAACAGATGATGGGATAAACCAGATAGGATGTTCCTGAATCTATTTCACAATTAGAATAGTTGGTTGTTGTTGCTGACACATATGAGTATAGCTTAAATACTAGCTAGTTTGAGGTCCTTGCTATGTTGGCATAAAGAGCACTTGCTTTTGGACCCATGAAACTCAAATGATTAGTAGCTCTTTCCTTGTCATCCATGTCATATTTTTTGATTATAGAGATCAAATTACTTAGTGATGGTGTAAATAGATATTTTGTTCTCTTAATAGATTATAAATGTTATCCCAACTATATAGTAAGGAGTATAATAGCTTCTTGTTCATAGATTTGTCATCCAAGTTGATACATGTGCTCTTTATCTTACTAACCACTTCATAAACCTACCGATTTGTGCATCAAGAGTTTCACCAATCATATAATTGAACATATTAAATTCTTGGTTTAACATATCTTTCATACTTTCTTTCATATCCTTGTTCCCTAATGACTTTTGAATGCGTCACATAACATTCTTGCACCTCTAAAGTTCCTGTAGTTATGAGAGATTTCAGTTGCCAGTGGCATTATGATTAAGGCATATGCTTTGTCATCGAGTTTGAATTCTTTCATATTCTTGTTATCCCACAAATGCTCAGGTTCTATCACCATCTTTCCATTATCATTCTTATACATCGAAACATATGGACCAAACTTAATTGATCTCTACATTTGAGGTTTCGTGTAGATAACATGATTCTCAAACCTATATGTCCAATTAGCATAGTCATGTGCATTCATGTGTCTGGGAGGTTTAGTACTTGTTTTGATCTCAGTATCAAGATTCAGTGACATACTTATATTTTCTATATTTAGACTAGTAGACATCTTTGAAAATTAAACAACTTTGAAATTTTCTCAATTGAGTATGAGTTTTCGCACAAGAGGAAGTTTTTGTAGATTATTATATGTGAACATTTTTAATTGTTCACTGGTAAATCAAATTTTTTTACCAATGCGAGAACTTCAAAAATAACCATCAAAAGCCAAAACTATCCAAAAATAACCGCCAAAGGTGAAATCTTTAGTATCAAGCAAAACTTATCAAGCTTTCGCGTGTGTTCATGTGCACAATGAAGTTTTCATAAAGTCGATTTTGTCCAATTCAATCTGAAACAACTTTTTCAAGTTACCATTTCTCTAGAAAATTAATTAGAGTTTAGATAAGTTTAATTAGGTTTAATTAAACATTTATTTGTCTCCAATTCAATCCTTTTAGTCATTGTTTTCGGCCAAATACCAACTAGAACACAATACCAGTCCAATAAACCAATCAATCTCAATCCAATATACTAAAAATCACCTCCATAACTTTCACCATATCAGTTCGACCTCAAAACCAAACCAAATTGATTCCATTTGTGTTAAACAACCTATGGAACCTTCAACTGAGCATCATAGCTTTGATATCAATTGTAAAGTCTAAGAATTCTTCACAATGCTTAATAACTGGTTGACTGAAAATCAACAAACACGGAATGAATGAAGATCGTCATCATAACACGGGTTTACAAGTCAAATCATAAAAAAACAATGGGAGTAAATAAAGTTTACACTTATATTTAATCAAAACTTGCTTCTTCAAAGTACTATAAAACTAGAATGGACAAGCGATGACAAATTACATCAACATCAAGCTTTTATACTAAAACAACAAAAGTTCTCGCCTAGCTCATAGTTTTCGCACACCTCATGTTTTCACGCACATCCAAGTTTTCGCACAACCAGCTTCAGCCTTTAGAAGTTCTCGCATATTAGAAGTATTCGCTTCAATTTGATAGGTTTGGCTTGAATATTAATTTAAATTTCTGAACTCTACAATCATATTTTGTGTCACACCCTCAATTTCCACAAACGGGGTTTTACCGTTAGGCGTGTGACATGCCAGGATCTTAGACACGGTCATATCAAACAACACTATATGAGTTTAAAAATAAACGTTTGACTTAAATCAGAGTAACGTAAATGAAATGAAATACAGTGCGGAAGCGAATAACGAAATGTAAACAATACTGAAAGTCTGAAATACTAAGTCAAAACAATGTCTAATGCAGCATAAATGGATCCGATGAATGCATGTCCTGAGTGCGTTCCTTAATCGTGCATCATGAGATTAAGCGTTCCTGTTACCTGAGAAAACATGCTAGAGTGTGTCAACATAAAGTTGGTGAGTTCACAGGTTTTATCACAGATAAAAAGTTTGTAACTGTTCGAATGGTATAGTAATTAAAGCATATCGATAGGTAGCTAGCCTATAAACAAGTTACTTAGTGTTTCGAACCGAAGCTGACTGTTTGTATGTTCGTATGTTTGTTGTCTTCCCGTCACGTCTCTCCAGACAGTGACAAATGTTAGGTCAATAATGCACCCGTTTGACCTCCAATCAAGCTAGCGCGACTAGCCCGGGCGGGGTTTGTCAAACCCAGTAGTAATACTCAGAATTACCTCGCTACACATTACTAACGGTTCGAGAATGTAAGGACTTTCAAGTGTGTTTGCACTAACGTAACAGGAGATATCAATAATACTAAAAACCATTTATAAAATATGTTTGCATGTTTTCTCCCCCAAAAAGGAAAGAAAGTAAAATAGGGGCCGTGAATACTCACCTTAGTAGCACAGCAAAGAGTATATGAGCTAACACAAAGATTAGTGTCTAGATTAACCTGTATTTTCATTTAATATTTAATTGCGATTAAATATTGGTACATAAATTAATTATTAGGAAAGGAATGGTACGGTTCGCGATCATGGTTCGGTTCGATGTCGGTTGTCTTTGATTTTCATTCATACACAATCACACTCAAATGCATTAACACCACAGAACGTACACATTCGCGAGACACATGTGTTTTTGTGAAAAATATATATTGCAAGTCCTTTTATAAAAAGAAGGGTTGTGTCGTATAATATTTTATTTATTAGTTTCACAATTGTGTAGTTTTTAAATATAACAGTCTAATAACTATATATATATATATAATACCTTACGTGCACACCGGACCTAAACACATGAAAAACCCCATACACCCACAAGGATTAATCAAATCATACATGCATGCATAACATACACTGTCACAATCATCCACATGTATGAGTACATACCTATGACTTAGCAATCTCGAAACACACACCCACACGTGCACATGCATTGCTTATATATACCGAAACATATACACCTCATGCATTTCCCATTCATGCGCCTACATACACAACATTACACAATTA
The DNA here is from genome assembly GCA_024085815.1 of Flaveria linearis. NCBI lineage: Eukaryota > Viridiplantae > Streptophyta > Magnoliopsida > Asterales > Asteraceae > Flaveria > Flaveria linearis. The sequence continues at coordinate 52,378,998 of CM044014.1, read as the reverse complement.
ATGACACACTCACATACGCATGCATGCATCGAGCTCCTCTGCCAAAGCCCTCCATGCGCCTACTTTATACATCTCCCATGCATACATACATAGTTACATACACACGTATGCTGTCAGACGCCTACTTCTATCCATGCGCCCACACAATCATTATACCCCTCCTGCTTCCACTCAAACCCAATCAACACACGTCCCATTCATAAAACAACAAAAACACACATGCGTATTAACACCCACATGACCAAACACCATGCATACCCCTATATGCAAGCATGCATTCATGCGAAATAGATACATACATGCACAAGAGCATACCGATGGAACATATATATACATACGCAGAAAACATTCACATCAAACCCTATATCACGCATAGACGCAACCATATATATATATATATATATATATATATATATATATATATATATATATATATATATATATATATATATATATATATATATATATATATATATATATATATACGCGATGAAACCGCACGCACCAAAACCGTTCATTACGAGTACACGCGAACAATAGAGAAGACGTACCGTACGGGTTATCGTCGAAAGGCTACGATTTATGAAGAGGATTGCATCGGTTGAAGGGCTGCCGAACGGTTGTTGAGAACGCCGGGTGGTGTCGATTGCCAAGTGGGCGTCGTTCAATAACGTAGAAAGTCGCGAGCGGGATCGTCGCTAGAACAGGATGAATGTCGGAGGTTAGGGGTCGCGAACAAGGGCTGCCGGATGGAGCTTTGTGGGAATAAAGAGGTTGACGGCTGCTAGAGTTTCGAGAGAAGTTTGGATAGAAACGGTTGTAGAGAGGGTACGGGAGTTGCTAGATTAATACTTTTCATGTTTTGCACTAGACGAAAATGGTGCCTCCACTTTATCTAGTGGAGTTGCTAAATTAATACTTTTCATGTTTTGGACTAGACGAAAATGGTTCCTCCACTTTATCTAGTGGAGTTGCTAGATTAATACTTTTCATGTTTTGCACTATACGAAAATGGTCCCTCCACTTTATCAGTGGAGTTGCTAAAAGTATTATTGTTAGTTAGTTATAGATTAAGTTAATGTCCACTAATTTTAATAATAATCACGTTAACAATAATAGTTATTATCCTTAAATAATAATATCACAGATTACTTTACGATAAGCGGAGAAAGGTTAGATCATAGGGAAATAGTATTAACCGGAACACTCGGGTTGTCACATTTCATGTGCTTAAAAGAATTTTTGACTATTGATGTGTCTGACATGTCAACCCGCTTACACGAGCTGTTTAGCAGTAGTTTTACCTAAAACCGGTGGAGAAAGAAGGGATAGGAGCAATGTTTTCAGAACCGGATCGGACGTCGAACCGGATGCCTTAATGGTATGGTGGTTGGACCGGTCGGACCGGATTTAAGAACCGGATGACATCATAATTATATATATAGTATATTATATATATAGTTATATATATAATCAAATATAAGTAATTTATATATGATTTATATATGTATTTTATAGTTATATATAAAACTTAAGTATATTTATATATTTAACACACTAATTTATAGTTCAACACCCCGTTTCCCGGTCCAAACCGGTCCAAACCGGTCCGGTTTCCCGGTCCGACCATCGGTTTCGGAAGAACCGGCCGGTTCAACCACTCAAAAATGAATCATACATGACCGGACCGGCCATCGGACCGATCCCCGGTTAAACCAGTCAGACCGGCCGGTCCGATCCTCTCGAAAGCAAACACGTGGCGAGAAGTTATGCTGAAATTCCTTAGAAAAATAAATATGGGTTTATGGTGGTTACTTTATGCCATTTTCTCCCATTTTCTTATGCTTTCTTTCACTCATCACTCGTCTACAACCAAATTTCTTCTTTGACTTTCCACCTCCTCTATACCTACAATTTTTTCCTTCGTCTTTTTAATATTTAGTATCAACTAGAATAATGCCCCGCGTTGCGGCGAAGGTAACATTGCGTCAATCATACATTACCGTCAGCGATCATCAACTCTAAACTTGCGGTATGTTAATGCAGAGAAATTAGACCGAAACTTAAAACATAGAAAAGTTTAATGAAATCGATCTAGGACCCGAGCACGTGTTACGATAAACCTATCAAACGAGTAAAAATAGATGTAAAAATATTAAATCACACATGCACGTTGCACCATGTTAAGACACAAAATTTAAAACGATACGGAAAAATTTTAAATCACACATGCATGTTGACACGTGTTAACTTGCAAAACAAAAAAGAAAAAGTAAAATAAAAATTTATGAAGGATAAAAGTTCTGTGTTAAAGTTGTAAAGTATAAAAGTTGTAAGGTCAAATTATAAAAGATAAGAAGTTTTAGATTAAAGGTAAAAACTCAATTTTTGTAAAGGTTGCATTACAAATATGAAAAATTTTGAGTCAAAGAAAAATATTAGTTTTTTTATAAAACAGTTTAAGCATAAGATTCAACACCTTATGCATAGAAAAGTTAAAAATTAGTATATTATAGATTTTATATTTTTCATACGGTTGCAAGAAACGATAATTAGGTTGTGTAATGTGTGATTAATCTTATTTAGTTTAACACGGAAGGGTGTCACTTTATTTGCTTTATAATCAATATATCTTGACTATATAGATATCCATCTAAATGACCACGTGTGTGAAATAAATTAAAAGTTCTATTGATAATAAGATAACATTCCATAATTAAAACATATTTTATAAATACTAAATTAAACCATCTAAAATCTTCATATTCTAATAAAAAGGTATCTGGGATGACACATGTCAGCACCGCAATCATTCTCATCAAAATTTTCCCGTCTCTCTCTCCTATTAAATAATTACCTTAATTACTAATAATACTATTTAACACTTTTTTAGATTTAATAAATTAATAAAGAGATCTATTTATTAATGTTATTTCTAAATAAACAATTTTTTTATAAAATAATAAATTTATTTAAAGCATAAGACTTTTTTTAAAAATACGAAATATTTAAATTGGTATTTTTAAAAAGTTATTTTTTAAAACCAAAAATAATTAAATTTAAGAGTTATAATAAGAAAATTTTTAAAAATGACATTTTTATACGGTTTGTTTTATAACAAAACGTTTATTTATTTTTTTAAAAAAAATAAAGTTTTAAAAAGTTGATATCACTATTTTATAACTTACAGTCATTTCTAATACATAATTTCAGTGATATTATATCTTAAAATATTATTTTATAATTAATAAATTTTGTTATATTAATTTTTTATTTATTTAACCCGTGTAACACACGGGTTAATATAGCTAGTTACTTGTATAAAATAGTAGTCAATTATAATATATTTTTTTGCAATTATAGAATTTATCATATATTTATCTGGGTTAAAAAAACGTATTAACGGTTTTAATTCAAAAATGTTTTAACTTGTTGTTTGTTTATTCTAACATCTTAATATCTTATGATTATAAAATTCATAAAAAATGTGTCACAAAACATTACATTTCCTATTTATTTTTCTATAACAACATTGACAAGTTTTAAGAATAGTTTTAAGAGTATGAAGGAATATCTGAAAGAATATTACAATGAAACAAAACAAAACAATCCAAGCATATATAGATTTTTTTTCCATTCGACCTTATTTTTTTGTTTTGTTTCATGCGGTTACTTTCCGCATGTTTTCCTCTTTTCTAGTTTTGTACTTGTATATAAGGGTTGTTTTCTGAGTCGGTTCGTAATTTATCTACTTCTATCTAGTTTCTTACTAAGTGGGTTTATAATAATCTTTTTTTACAATTAAAAAAATTAATCATAACATATAACAGCTAAAGGTTTATATGGTAACGTTGGGGTCAATTCTTAATGGATGATGGAAGTCGTTTATATCAGGATGCAACGAGAAGCTTAGCGACTTCCAAGTGGAAAGTGATGACGTCAACAGAGTTGTTAAAACTCTAGCTTTACGGGTTGTGTGTGATGACAAGTAATCCATGTAGTAACGTTGTAATAATGATTGGTTGGGTCAAACATGAATCCATCCAAAAAACCAAAACAACTGTTTGGATCTTCCTAGAATAGTGTGCACGTGGCGGCGTGTAATCTTCACAAAGGCCAAGTGTTTAATACGTACAAGGATAATGATCAGGGCATATGTGTCCCTTCATTTATTTTTATATTTTTTTTGAAAGGGAGAATTCATTAAAAAAGACAGAACATTGCAAGAAGCAATGAATGGCATCAAGAGAAACATCAGGTTCAGCAAGAAACATACAGTAATAGAAAAAAAGCACAAACAACAGGGAACAAGAGCACAAAAAAAACTACAACTTTAGTTTGACCCAGTTCTCCCACTCAAGATATGATCTGCAGCTCCTATTGTTAAACCATAAAAGCCCAGGCACTTGATTTCTTCGAACAACAGCTGTAGACATGGTTTCCGATTCGAAAAATAGTGTTGTTCCTCATCTTCCAAATACACCATATTCCTCATATTCCTGTGAGAATAATAGCATGAACCACCTCTTTTTTGCTTGATAAAGAGATTGAATTCCTAATCTGCAGCAAGTCTCTTATAGAAAAAGTATAAGACAAACAAACAAACAAACATACCCGGTATATCTCACTCAAGAGTAGGGTCTTCATAAAAAAAACATAGATATGGGGAATATTGCACTAAGCACTCACATAACTCCATAACATGGAAGCATAGTAACACCCAATGAATAGATGATCCACGGATTCTAGGACTTCGAGACAAAGAGGCAGACGACTGATGCAATAGGGTTGTTTCGTCTTGCAAGCGCTTGACGAGTCGGAATTCTATCGAGTTCAGACCGCCAGGCAAGGATATTTACTTTGCTAGGGGCCTGATTACACCAAACCAGAATGAAAGAAGCCGGAGGAGATCCACCAGCATCTAGCATATTTCTCATAGAGCTCACCGTGAACAACCCGTCCGTGGAGGCCTTCCATCTCCAAGCCCCATTGAGATGAGAGAACAATTGACCCATAATTATGTTTCTTTTCGTTAGATAGATCTCAATCTTTTTTATGCTTAACCAAGTGCCCCCAGACTAGATTTCACAGGAATGAAACTGAGATGATGAGGCGTCTGATAAAGGAAAGTAATAACAGATTTCCATAGAGAATTTTCCTCCTTAAAGAGCCTCCACCACCATTTGGATAATAGGCTAATGTTTTGGGCTTTGAGCGAACCCAAACCGAGCCCACCCTCTGATATCTTAGCACACACAATATCCTATTTAATCTAGTTTATAGTTCTCTTATTTTCAGAGCCTATAAAAAAAGTCCTCCTTATTTTTTTCAGAGAATCAATCACCTTGTCTGGGGCCTTGAAAAGAGAAAAACAATAAACGAGAAGGCTATCCATCACCGAACGAATGAGAATAACCCTGCCCCCAATAGATAAATGCTTCGCTTTCCAAGTGGACGATCAAGCCTCAAACGACTCGATCACAGGCCTCCAGTTTTTTTCCAAATTCATATTAGCATCAATCATAAGGCCAAGGTACTTAAAGGGTTATGAACCAACTTTACAACTTGCCATAACAGCAAGATCTGCAACTTTTTCTTTCGGGATATTAATCCAAATTAAACTACATTTTTGGGGGTTTATTTTCAATCCAGACGCTAATGGAAGTAACTCATTGATCTAATCAGGTTCAAGAAGTTTAAGTGGGACCATTCCCCTAAGATGATGACATCGTTGGCGAATAGAAAATGTGATAAAATCGGCCCATAGTTAGGAATTTTTATCCTTTTGAATACACCAACATCTACAGCTTTGCCCATCAGCCAATTAAAAGCCTCCAAGACAATTAAAAATAGGAATGGAGACAGGGGATCCCCCTGCCTAACACCTCGGGAAAAGTTAAACTCCATAGAAGGGGAACCATTGATGAGAACCCATGCTTTAGCCGAAATTAAAATACCTGAAACCTGACACCTCCAGCTATGTGAAAAGCCCATTTGATGAAGAATCGAATCAATGAACTCCCAAGAAAACGAATCAGACGACTTATTAAAATTAAATTTAAAAACTAAACTTGATTTATTCATTTTTTGATCCAGGATAGGACTTCATTAACGACAAGAGGACCATCAGGAATATTTTGATTGGCAAGAAAAGCTGTTTGTGAGTCAGAGATTACAGAGCCAATTACCAATTTTAGACAATTTACCAAGACTTTTGAAATTGTCTATTGAATACACCTAATGAGGGAGATAGGACGAAATTCATCAAAAGAGGAATGGTCAGTTACCTTTGGAACCAAAGTGATGAATGATGAGCCACAAACACCACTGATGATGCCATCCCAGAAGAAAGCATTCATGACGTCCAGGAAATCGACTTTAAGAAACTCCCAAAAGTGGTGGATTAAAGCAAAATTAAACCCATCCGGGCCAGGGGCCTTGTCTTTTCCATAATCCCAGACAACAATTTTAATTTCCTCCAATGAAAAATGACGAACAAGGGAATCTGCATCAGGATTCGAGAGTTTCTTGATTCCGAAACACACCATAACAGGTCTAGAGGCAACCCTCTCTTTTTATTAGTCTTCAAAAAACCTACGAGCTTCATGTTTTATATCTTCAGGCCGATCTATCCAAACACCATTTATTGAAATACCATTAATACAATTACACGCCATTCTCGAGTTATAGATACCGTGAAAGAATGAGGTGTTTTCATCCCCTTCAACAACCCATCTAATTCTCGATTTCTACCTAAAATCTTCTGGTCTTTTCTTGTCCAGATCCAATAAGGATTTTTTGATTTCTAATCTTTCCTTACTTTCTGATTCAGAAAGACCTACTAACTCTGCAATGGAATTTAGCGTGTTAAGCCTTATAGATAAAGTTTGAAGATTCTCCAATGGTCTCCTTTTTCTTTCTGCAGTCCACTTTTTAATTGTAGTTTTCATGTTTTTTAGTTTGGTAGCAAGTCGTGCAGCTGGCCTATAAGAGCCAACAGTGATTTCAAGGGCAGTCTTGACAACATCTTCTAACCCATCCTCCTTTAGCCAAGATGAAAAGAATCTAAAAGGTTTAGGACCAAAACAATTCCCTGATCTAGAAAGAGTAATCGAGCTATGATCTGAGTGTTTTTTGGGCCATGCCATGACAACATCCTGTCATTTGTTAAAGAAATCATCACATACTAATATCCGGTCCAGCTTACTCCCTTTTAACCCATTGTGTAACACCCCAACCCGACAAGGCTGACATGTCACTATCACGGTAATCAAAATCCAAAACACAATCCCATTATTAATAACGATTACAAGTTCAAATTCCAAAATCTAATAGAAGAGTCGATTACATCAATTTAAATAAATAAATATCAGAATTCTTTATCCAGATTTCCACTCTTCACTCCCCTCCCAGATGACCCTGCAAACCTGACGTGCATGAAAACAAAAGCACGCCTGAGCATAACGCTCAGTGAACGGAATAGCAGATAACAAAAATAAACAGACATGATGATAATCAGAGAATATAATAGTATAAGATATATATATCAGATAGAACATAACCCGAGCTAACAATCATATCATATAATAACTGAACAGAGGGAACACAGGTAGCGAGCCCGTGAACCAATATGAAATGGAGTATGGGCAGACATACAAACCATTCACCAGAGTCCTAAATGGAGTGGTGTGCAACCATCCCTCAGGAAATACAGGACTAACCTAGGATCTATCCATACACCTCTGAGGAAATAATAATATAACAAGACGGCCAATACAATTTCAGAGTCCTCTTTAGAGACGCCGTGATCTCAGCTCACTGCCACGGTTGGTGCCACGTTATCGATGCCGTAATAACGCATCTTGGTCACCCCCAAGATAGGGAGAGCTCGGGTAACAAATTCAGAAATATAAAGTAGTCTAGCTACTTATAACGGAATCAAAAACACACTATTTACGTATAACAGGAATCAAAACTAGAGATGAACGGAAATCAAATATGAGACAGGAATCATGAATCCGTACCTTAGTCAAAGAGCAAAAGCAAACAAAATCGAGTAATCCTCAAATTTCACTAGCACCTACATTATCGGTTTATAACCATCTCACGTTACTTTTCAGAACCTTAATTAATTGAACTTACTTGTTGCTTAGCTAACGTTTTAACGGTGCAATATTTGTAATTATTTGAAATAATCATGATCTAAACAATATTAAGTGAAAAGAAACGTTTAGACCAATAAAATATACTAATCTAAACTGTTATTTAAAGTACATTTTATAAGACATAACTAAAAATGACATTTATAAATAATTTGTGAATTTATAAAATATATTTTATCATGATTAATCTATAATTAAAGATAATACCATGTCAAATAATAATTTAATGATTTTACTATTATTTAAACTCTATTTTCATAAGAAAAATAAACTAAGTAACACTTTTGTAAAAATATTTTATAGAAATATTAGAGTATTTAAAGAACTAAATTTATAGAAATACTTAGATGATTTTAAAAATGAAGAGAGTTTACAAAACTGATTTTTATAATTTTTGGGAATTTTTAATATTTTTTTAAGGGTTGAAAAAGCCTAAAAAAATATATATGAGGGTGCCCGGGGTCGAACCCGGGACCTCATGGTTAGCAAGGGAAGCACAGAACCGGTGAACCAAGGCATACAGCCGCGGTATTCACCCGGTTCTTAATGTTTTAAAACACAAAGTTAGAAATCCCCAAATTCCCTTATGAACCTTAATTTAACATCGCCCAAATTGATCATCAATTCAATATTGTTAACCAAATCAACCATGGGGCTTTTGATCCTTGAATGAAACCGAGTGTGTATGAGGGTTTAATTACCTGAATTGAGGTAATTTCAATGAAGAACGAGTACTAGAATGGATCGCGACCCTGTATCACTGGTTCGATGCCCAAATCACGATGATAATCAAATTCGTTGTACTGGTAGTTTCTAATGATAGTAAGGATGGATAGCCCTCTGTTAATTTCGAGTTTTGAATCCTGGATTGTAGTTTTCGAATGGTTGCAGGTTCGCGGTATTGGAGAGGATTGAAGGTAATGCTAATGTTTGTTTTAGGTGCAATTGGAAGCAGTATACGTTTAGAATTAGGTAGATGATTGTTTAGGTGTGATTAATTAGATTATATTTAGTGTTTGAGTAGATTAGGTTAGGTATTTAAAAGTGGGTTGGTTAGTGGCCCACTATCGTGTAATCCGCATGATTTTGCTCCAATTAAAGTATGTTGATAGGTTCGAATCATGTTCACGAGCGTAATAGGACCGATTTGGAGCAAAATGGTCAAGTTTTGAGGCGGTTTGGGGGTCGCCGGCGCCGACCGGACTTTGGCCGGAACAGTGGCTGGAAAAACCGGCCGGAAATGCGGGGGTGGGGGCTGGTTTTAAACAAATTTCACCTTTAGTCCCTGTGGTTTAATCTCTTGTCATTTTATGCTGGAACTTTTATTTTAAGTTTCAAATTGACACAAATGGCCCCTTAACTTTAAGTTTAGCTTTAAACTAACATGTTAACCATTATTATTATTATTATTATTATTACTATTATGGGTATTATAATTCTACCCCCCTTAAAACAATTTCGTCTATGAAATTGCTAGGTACAGATCGAACAAAGATATGACATAACGTACACGGAGTAGTTAAAAAATATCAACAAGTGAACAAAATTACTTATAATTATTCAATTGCTGAAATAGAATCGATCCAATAGACGAAATCATATAAGAGATGACTAATGTGATGTCCGAGAAACAGATGACTGATAATCTCATAACTGATAGTAGAAACATATAAAATGATAATAACTAAGAGATAAATAGATACGGATATTGAGAACGGATTGCATCTTCTATCTCCCATGTAGCTTCGCGTTCAGAATGGTTTTCCATAATACCTTAACAAAAGGAATAGTTTTCTTACGCACAATGCGTTCTTGTCGGTCAAGTATGGCCTCGGGTTCCTCCTCGAATGATATGTCTTCACGAATTAGATGAAGCAGATAGTTCACCACGTGAAGTGGATGATAATTGTACCCCCTCAAAAGAGATACATGGAAGACATTATGCACATGTGACAGTTGAGGTGGTAAAGCCAAACGGTAGGAGACTTCACCAACTCTCTCTAAAATCTCAAATGGCCCTATGAATCTAGGGCTGAGCTTTCCTTTGATGCCAAAACGACGTACGCCTCTGCAAGGTGAAACTCTTAAAAATACTTTATCACCGACCTTAAACTCCAAAAGTCGACGGTGTCGGTCTGCATAACTTTTCTGTCTACTTTGAGCTTCCTTTAACTTTTCTCTAGCAATAGCAACTTTCTCATTCGTGATTTGAACTAACTCGGGTCCTTCAATGACTCTTTTACCGACCTCTTCCTAATAAATAGGTGCTCTACATTTACGACCATACAATAATTCGAAAGGTGCCATGCCAATGCTAGCTTGCCAACTATTGTTGTAAGCAAACTCGACCAAACACAAGTACTCATCCCAGTTCCCATTCCACTCCAAGGCACAAGCTCGAAGCATGTCCTCAAGTGTCTGAATAGTACGCTCCGACTGACCGTCAGTCTGAGGATGAAACGCCGTACTAAACCTCAACTTAGAACCCCATGCAGTTTGCAACCCCTTCCAAAAGCGAGAAGTGAACCGCGGGTCTCGATCAGATACGATAGAGACCGGAGTGCCATGAAGTCTGATTATCTATTGTGTAAATACTTCAGATAGTTTGCTAACCGAAAATCCTTGTTGAATTAGAAGAAAATGAGCCGACTTTGACAATCTATCGACTACAACCCATATTGCATCATTCTTCTTGAATGTTCTTGGCAACCCTGTCACAAAATCCATGGAAATATCATCCCATTTCCATACAGGAATAGGTAGTGGCTGAAGCAAACCACTAGCTCTCTGATGCTCAATCTTGACCTGCTGACAAGTAAGACAACGGCTAACATACTTAGCCACATCTTCTTTCATTCTATTCCACAAAAAGTTCTGACGAGGATCCCGATACATCTTAGTAATTCCAGGATGAATAGAGAATGGAGAGCTATGTGCCTCAGCTAATAACGATTCTCGAAGAGAAGAATCATTAGGCACACATAAACGTTTACCATACCAGATTACTGCATGCTCATTTACTCTAAATTCTGACTGTTTGCCATCATCCAAATTCTGTACAATTGCCCAAAGTTCACCATCGTCTTCCTGTGCATCCTTAATTCGAGATACTAGGTCTGACTCAATCTGAAGTCTGGCGAGATATCCATCATTCTTACCAATCTGTAGACAAATACCAAGTTTATCAAGATCAATAATATTCTGAGGCTGTAACTGGAGTGAGGCTACCATCCCCGAACTCTTACGACTAAGATCATCAGCTACAACATTAGCCTTTCCTGGATGATACTGAATATTGGTATCATAATCTTTTAACAACTCTAACCATCTTCTCTGCCTCATGTTTAGTTCCTTTTGTTTGAGGATATATTTCAAGCTCTTGTGATCAGCAAAAATATCACAAGTCTCTCCGTAAAGATAGTGACGCCATATTTTCAACGTGAAAATAACAGCAACGAGTTCAAGATCATGCGTAGGATAATTAACCTCGTAAGGTTTCAACTGTCGTGAAGCATAAGCAATGACCTTTTCGTGTTGCATCAACACACATCCAAGCCCTTTCTTTGAGGCCTCACTGTAAATCTGGTATCCACCCATACCCGATGGAAGTGTAAGAATCGGGGCAGACACCAATCTCTTCTTAAGCTCTTTGAAACTTTTCTCCCGCTCATCATTCCAAGAGTACTTAACCCCTTTCCTTAGAATTTGCGTAAGGGGTAAAGCAATAACAGAGAACCCTTCGACAAATCTACGATAGTAACCAGCAAGACCAAGAAAACTCCGGACTTCTGTGGCTGAAGTTGTCTTGGCCATTTAGTGATTGCCTCTATCTTCGCTGGATCCATCATAATACCATCTGCAGAGACCACATGACCCAGAAAGGCTACTTGACTCAACCAGAATTCACACTTTGAAAACTTAGCATAAAGCTTCTTTTTACGCAAAGTTTCAAGCACGATACGAAGATGGTCTTCATGTTCCTCCTTACTCTTAGAATATATCAGAATGTCATCAATAAAAACAATGAAAAACTTATCCAAATAGTCACGGAACACTCGGTTCATTAGGTCCATGAAAACAGCCGGGGCGTTAGTTAACCCAAACGGCATAACTAAGAATTCATAGTGACCATATCGCGTACGAAAAGCTGATTTGGGACGTCAGAATCTTTAATCTTCAACTGATGATACCCAGACCTCAAATCAATTTTAGAGAAACACTTCACGCCCTGAAGCTGGTCAAATAAGTCATCGATACGAGGTACAGGGTAACGATTTTGAATAGTGATCTTATTTAATTCCCGGTAGTCAATGCAAAGCCTCATAGTTCCATCTTTCTTCTTTACAAATAAAACCGATGCGCCCCAAGGCGAGACACTTGGTCTAATAAATCCAAGATCTAATAACTCCTGTAGCTGCTCCTTTAGTTCCTTGAGTTCAAGTGGTGCCATACGGTATGGAGCCTTGGAAATCGGCTCAGCACCAGGAATAAGATCAATAGTGAATTCCACCTCGCGGTCTGGTGGAAGTCCACGTAACTCCTTAGGAAAGACATCAGGAAAGTCACAAACAATCGGATAGTTAAAAATATTAGGCTCCTCAGAAGATCAAATTTTAACTGAAGCAAGGAATCCTGCACAGCCGTGCAGTAAGAATTTATGGGCCTTAAGTGCTGAAATTATCTGAAGAGTTCTGCGAGGTTTAGTCCCCTGATAAATGAGTTCAGGATGATGAGGATCTCCAAACAGAAAGCAACGAGTCTAACACTCAATTGTGACATGATGCCGAGTTAACCAGTCCATTCCTAAAATAATGTCAAAATCTTCCATTTGCATGGGTAACAGATCCGCTGTAAGAATGAGCGATTCAACTCGGATCGGACAATCCTCATACACGTGAGAGATTGTAATAGAGTTTCCCATAGGTGTCACAATATTCAGAGTATTTTCTAATAATGTTGGGCTCCTCGTTAGATGTTTAAGAAAAGATTGAGAAACTATGGAGTGTGTTGCTTCGGTATCGAAATAGACTTGAACATCACGAGTGCCTAACATGAGAGTACCAGAAATAGTACTTAAACGATTTATGATACCATGACACACTTAGTAAATAGATAACAAGCATAATTTGAATGGTAAGAATCTTAGATTATTTCGGATACAACATGCTTACATATGTGAGGAATATGAAGAGTCATACCTGGTGTGTTTGCTGCATCCTTGTGTTCAAGGCAAACATTTGTCCTCCGTTAGTAGGTTGTTTAGTGTTACTTCTAGCCTTTCCTTTATTATCAGGATATGGGCAGTCTTTCAGTAAATGTCCGGCCTTTCCACATCTGAAACAGGCTCCTGAAGCTCGACGACAAACACCAAAATGACGTTTTCCACATGTAGTGCATACCGGGGCTTGCTCTTGACCTTGGCTTTCGGCAGGCTTAGAATTTTGTTGTTTTTGTTTCCATTGATTTCCTTGGCGGTAATTATTTTTGTTGAATTTGGCTTTCCGATCACCTGTATTGTGATTCTCATTCGAAGATTGCCCAGAAGGTGCGGTTTGGTTCCCTTCATGATTTCTCTTACGACTCTCCTCAGCTTTAGCCAACCTCTTCTTGTTCTCCATGTCAAGTGTTTTCACGGCATCAGCCACTTCATTGATGTTGTTAAACTTTTGGGTTACTATCCATCTTCGGGTTCTCTCATGAACTGCCCATTTCAATTTTTCGGCTTAGACCACTGGGCTACCTACAGCTTCCCCAAGAAAACTAGCCAACCTACAGAATCTAGCCATGAATTCTTCCCAAGGTTCATCATCTCGTTGCTCAATAGATGCATATTCCCGTGCATACTCATTTCGTTCCACTTCAGAGAAATACTTTCGGAAGAATATAGTGCGGAAGTCGGCCCAAGGAAGGGTAGCTGCATAACCCTCTCCACCATGTGTAAGTTTGACCCCTTCCCACCAAACTAGAGCATCATCCTCCAGTTTGTAAGAAGCCAACCTAGTTTTAAATACATCATCGACTCCTAGCACCTCGAAAATCTTTTCCACATGGGCTATCCAGTTCCGAGCATCCATCGGTGTAGCAGCATCACTAAAAGATCTTGGTCTTTGCTTCATAAAACACTCAAGCCAAACATGAATCTCAGCCACAGGTGGTGTTGCATTTCCACCGGGAGGTGGTCCCGTGTAGTTCCCGCCAGGAGGTGGCCCTGAGTTATTTCCACCGGGTGGAGGTCCTGTGTTGTTTCCACCAGGTGGTGGTCCATTGTTATTTCCCTCAGATGCTGATCCCATGTTATTTCCACCCAAATTCGCCTGTTGTATATGCTGGATGACTGTTTGAGCAGTCTGAGTCATCAGATTAGGGAGTACTCCAGAAATAGCAGCGTTTACGGCATTAGCAATGAGAGTTTCAAGAGGAGTATCAGACGAAGAGTTATTCCCAACATTTCGGTCGTTCGTGCGTCTATTTGGAGCCATGATAACTGAAAACATAGGTATGCGTGTAAGCAGGAAGGTGTAAATTAAGCGGAAGATTAGAACCTAAACCCATGTCTACCCATTATCTCACAGATTTAGTTTTAAAAAAATTTTCAGTTTCTACAGGAAAGAGCCTGGGCTCTGATACCACAACTGTAACACCCCAACCTGACAAGGCTGACGTGTCACTATCACGGTAATCAAAATCCAAAACACAATCCATTATTAATAACGATTATAAGTTCAAATTCTAAAACCTAATAGAAGAGTCGATTACATCAATTTAAATAAACAAATATCAGACTTCTTTATCCAGATTTCCACTGTTCACTCCCCTCCCGGATGACCTTGCAGACCTGACGTGCATGAAAACAAAAGCACGCCTGAGCATAACGCTCAGTGAACGGAATAACAGAAAACAAAAATAACAGACATGATGATAATCAGAGAATATAATGGTATAAGATATATATATCAGATAGAACATAACCCGAGCTAACAATCGTATCATATAATAACTGAACAGAGGGAACACAGGTAGCGAGCCCGTGAACCAATGTGAAATGGAGTATGGGCAGACATACAAACCATTCACCAAAGTCCTAAATGGAGTGGTGTGCAACCATCCCTCAGGAAATACAGGACTAACCTAGGATCGATCCATACGCCTCTAAAGAAATAACAATATAACAAGACGGCCAATACAATTTCAGAGTCCTCTTTAGAGACGCCGTGATCTCAGCTCACCGTCACGGTTGGTGCCACGTTATCGATGCCGTAATAAGGCGTCTTGGTCACCTCTAAGATAGGGAGAGCTCGGGTAACAAATTCAGAAATATAAAGTAGTCTAGCTACTTATAACGGAATGAAAAATGCACTATTTACGTATAACAGGAATCAAAACTAGAGATGAACGGAAATCAAATATGAGACAGGAATCAGGAATCCGTACCTTAGTCAAAGAGCAAAAGCAAACAAAATCGAGTAATCCTCAAATTTCACTAGCTCCTACATTATCCGTTTATAACAATCTCACGTTACTTTTCAGAACCTTAATTAATTGAACTTACTTGTTGCTTAGCTAACGTTTTGACGGTGCAATATTTGTAATTATTTGAAACAATCATGATCTAAACAATATTAGGTGAAAAGAAACGTTTAGACCAATAATAATATACTAATCTAAACCGTTATTTAAAGTACATTTTATAAGACATAACTCAAAATGACATTTATAAATAATTTGTGAATTTATAAAATATATTTTATCATGATTAATCTATAGTTAAAGATAATACAGTGTCAAATAATAATTTAATGATTTTAACTATTATTTAAACTCTATTTTCATAAGAAAAATAAACTAAGTAACACTTTTGTAAAAATATTTTATAGAAATATTAGAGTATTTAAAGAACTAAATTTATAGAAAATACTTAGATGATTTTAAAAATGAAGAGAGTTTACAAAACTGATTTTTATAATTTTTGGGAATTTTCTATATTTTTTAAGGGTTGAAAAAGCCTAAAAAATATATATGAGGGTGCCCGGGGTCGAACCGGGACCTCATGGTTAGCAAGGGAAGCACAGAACCGGTGAACCAAGGCATACAGCCGCGGTATTCACCCGGTTATTAATGTTTTAAAACACAAAGTTAGAAATCCCCAAATTCCCTTATGAACCTTAATTTAACATCGCCCAAATTGATCATCAATTCAATATTGTTAACCAAATCAACCACGGGGCTTTTGATCCTTGAATGAAACCAAGTATGTATGAGGGTTTAATTATTGATGTAATTTCAATGAAGAACGAGTACTAGAATGGATCGCGACCCTGTATCACTGGTTCGATGCCCAAATCACGATGATAATCAAATTCGTTGTACTGGCAGTTTCTAATGATAGTAAGGATGGATAGCCCTCTGTTAATTTCGAGTTTTGAATCCTGGATTGTAGTTTTCGAATGGTTGCTGGTTCGCGGTATTGGAGAGGATTGAAGGTAATGCTAATGTTTGTTTTAGGTGCAATTGGAAGCAGTATACGTTTAGAATTAGGTAGATGATTGTTTAGGTGTGATTAATTAGATTATATTTAGTGTTTGAGTGGATTAGGTTAGGTATTTAAAAGTGGGTTGGTTAGTGGTCCACTACCGTGTAATCCGCATGATTTTGCTCCAATTAAAGTATGTTGATAGGTTCGCATCATGTTCACGAGCGTAATGGGACCGATTTGGAGCAAAATGGTCAAGTTTTGAGGCGGTTTGGGGGTCGCCGGCGCCGACCGGACTTTGGCCGGAACAGTGGCCGGAAAAACCGACCGGAAATGCGGGGGTGGGGGCTGGTTTTAAACAAATTTCACCTTTAGTCCCTGCGGTTTAATCTCTTGTCATTTTATGCTGGAACTTTTATTTTAAGTTTCAAATTGACACAAATGCCCCCTTAACTTTAATTTTAGCTTTAAACTAACATGTTAACCATTATTATATATTATTATTATTATTATTATTATTATTATATTATTATTATTATTATTATTATTATAACTATTATGGGTATTATACATTGTCAGTGACATGAGTAAATTTGGTTCCCCCAAGTTGTATTCCAATAGATCAGAATCAAAAATAAATCTATCAAAAGCGTTATCTCTATATACATTGAACTCAGAATTAACCTTTCAAAATGTCACACCCCCGCTAGAAGCGGAAACACGAGGATGCGACGGACGGGATCGTCATAACACGTTGGGGGTCTAAGAGAATCACTAAAGGTATTCTCTGTAAATGGGTCATGACGTCACCCGACACATAGGGACACATATCAAGTATAGTCAATTCCAAAACGTCATACCATAAATGCAAAAGTAATCCAAAGTTTCCATTCAGAAACAAAGAAGCACAAGTACGAAAACAATCCCAAGTATAAATCCAACCAATTACAATTCAAAAAATGAACAGGTCCAAACAGGTCCAAAAGTCCATAAAATGTCTACTGCTCCTAAAGGAGCGGTCTTGTCTAAAGTCCACAACCAAGCACCTAAGCCTCAGTACCTGAAAAGACATGCTCTAAAAAGTCAACATATGTTGGTGAGTTCACAGGTTTATAAGTACCAAAAGGCGTTGCCGTGAAAGTAGTAAATAAAATAAGTGTGTGGGTAAGAGAGCATAGTAGTCATAGAATTCATACAAATCAAGTGTCATGTCCATGCCCACAACTGGATTATATTCACCCAAGGGCTCGCACAAGGCCAAGTCAGTCTTAGCTAGCATACCAACGACAGGGGTGGGGTGTCAACCCGTTAGTACTAACAATACCTCTCCATGACAGTGCAGTCCAAGTATAGTCCCGTTCAGTCCAAGTACAGTCCAAGTATAGTACACATTTGTGATAGAAATCTAGACTCGATCCTATGACTCAAACCACACACAATTTCTTTAAAGCACGGCATAGAACAAAATATTGAGCAAGCTTTTCCCCCAAGAAAACATAATTAAAAATGGGCCATGAAACTCACCTTGATATATTAGAAAAATGAGGCGAACAAAAAGCTTCCAAGGGCGTAAGCAACGTATGATCAAACGCCTATAATTAATTGTAAATTAAATCTTAAAACACGTCTAAGAAGAATAGGTACGTTCGGTCGGCTCGGGTCGGTTTCAGGTCTAACGCGCGACTCACACCATAAATATTATATATATATATATACATATAAATATGTCTATATATTTATCTCTAATTAATATGAATACTCACATTATTAAACATGAGCAAATATGTATGTATATAATTATTACTTATATACACACCACTATTATTTACAAATATGTTTATATTTTCAAAATTACATAGCCCCACGCGACACATGCATTATTTTAACGCGGTCACACCTTTATAATATATCATCTCATATAGTATTTATTAATCTCTATTTAAAATTTTAGCTTAATTTAATTATTTAAATTATTACCCTCAATTTAGTAGTTTAGAAAGTACTTAGCATACCTTACTCAGATTTTGTAAAATCAGTTTGGAGGTCGAAACGATAACTAAATGACGCGAGACAAATTTTATTTTAAAGGTAACACATGGAATTTGGTTTCTGGGGAAAATAAGATCATTTTGATAAAAATTGAGAGAGATATGTGTTTCTAAAGTCGGACCAAACAATCTGCCAGAAATTCGGTTTTAACTAATCTTTTTGTATCAACTGTTTGAGTGCTCAAAGCTTCATGGTTTTTGACGAGACTAATTGGGTTAAAAAGTAGACTCTTTAAACTTAGTTTTTGACTTTAAATTCGTTCACTTTGGACTTGATATGATCAAATTATCACTCGCACAAAATAACCCAATTTTCTAACAGCAAGCTGTCTAAAATACAATCGTTAACATTTCATCTCAATCCCCCAATTATTGACCATTATTAACCCGAGAAACCAACCGACACTAATTTATGTTCCAATTGACATACTCACACACACACGCATATGACATGGCACCTGTATATATATACATTCATGATATACAAATACATACATCCACATACAACCTTATATATCACATATATACTTAACCTTACTATGAACACACGCTATATATATACAACACACAAACATTGTAATATATATGCATGTATAATCTCATTAAACTTATATGTCAAACATACACACTAACATCCACCTAATTCTATCACATACACACCCAATACTAACATACTATCAAACACTCAACGCACACATTTCATACACAGCAGCCATGGGCTGCTGTGTTCCTCTCAAACACACACACACATATATATACATCAAGCAAACACTCAATATATATATACATGCTACTGCAGACACACTTCACACATCACATATACATACAATTGAAGACACACATCAACATACATATTCAAATAGATACACACACACATATATATATGTATACAAACGCACACACATATATACATACAAACCATACACCCACAATCAATATGTATATCGAGGGACATACATACACAGCCATATACTTACATACCAGCATCGAACACCCCTATTACCCGCACACATACATACATTATTTACATACACACCGGCTGTCGCATATATATATACAAACACCGCCATGAACACCCTCCCGAACACACACAGCAGCCTTGGGCTGTTGTGTTCGGTTCCCTCGACCAACACGACACGCACACACATTGCCCACTCACACACAATCGATACATACAAGTGCATATACATACATTAATATATACCAACATATATACACGTATATATATACATTCGAACAAACCGTCGCACACCGTAGTTAACCGAATCAACCCGAACCATGGAACCAAGCCGAACGAGACAAAACGAAACCGAACGAGACAAGAAAGAACAAGCACGTACCTGCTCGAACCGCTCGACGGTAGCTTCCGACGATCACGGGGCCACAAACGGCGGTCGACGGAGCGTGCTTAGCCGGAGACAGGCTTGGTCGCGAGGGAGGGGGCGTCCGCGGTGGTCTTCGACGGCAGGTGGGGTGGGTTTTCGTTTAGGGTTACGGGGGTGGTTTCTCACGTACATATGAATGAGATTTGGTTATTTACATAATGGACCCTTAACTTTCAATTAATTAATCCCTTAAGTTTATTTAAATTACAGTTTAAACCCTAAACTTTAATTATAATAATAATAATAATTAATATTAATATTAATAATATTATTAATAACACTAATAGTAATAATAATAATACCAATAATAATAATAATAGTGGTATAAGTAATACTAGTAATGATTAATTTTATCAATTACCATTTATGTAATAGTTGTCTAATTCGACTTATTATAATATTAGGGTTAACGCATAACGCAGATACGACGAGATTCGATTCGAAACGAATTAATTACGTAAAATGTATAAATGAACTAGAAGAGTTAACGAGCTTCACGTTAATTGACGGACCTGTTAGTGACGGATGTCACAGTATCTCCCAGTTAAGAGAATTTCGTCCCGAAATTCAGCTAGAGTTAGATCCCGAGGCCATATCCGTGAACAGATGCGGATATTCAAGTTTCATTTGGTGTTCTCGTTGCCACGTAGATTCTGGCCCTCGTTTTGAGTTACATCGTACCCTGACAATCGGAATTTTTTTTTGCTGCGTTTTAATCGTTTGACTTCCCTATCCATGATTTCTATCGGTTCTTCCACAAAATGGAGTTTCTCGTCAATCTTGATTTCTTCAATCACAACATGAAGAGATCCACCAGCTAAACATTTCTTGTGGTTTGATACATGAAATGTATCATGCACACCACTAAGCTCTTGAGATAGTTTTAGCTGATACGCCACAGCGCCAATCCTTTCAGTGATCTCAAACGGTCCAACATACCTCAGAGCTAGCTTTCCTTTCTTTCGAAATCTTACGCTTCCTTTCCAAGGAGAAACCTTCAACAAGACACGATCAGCCATGCTAAACTCTAAAGGTTTCCGCCGGTTATCGGTGTAGCTTTTCTGGCGGTCTCTAACTGCCTTAAGTCTGTCCTTGATTTGGAATATCTTATCAGTCATTTCTTGGATGATCTCTGGACCTGTCAGTTGACTTTCAGCTACCTCAGTCCAACATACAGGCGACCTATTCTTTCTTTCATACAATGCTTCGAACGGAGCACATCCAATGCTCGTGTAGTAACTATTATCATAAGGGAATTCGACCAACGGTAAATGAGTATCCCAACTACCACCAAAGTCGATCACACATGCCCTAAGCATGTCTTCTAGAGTCTGTATAGTATGTTCGCTTTGGCTATCCGTTTATGGATGATAAGCGGTACTTAGGTCTAATCGAGTACCCATCGTTATAAAGTCTGCCAGAACCGCGATGTAAATCGACTATCGTGATCGGATATAATTGACAAAGGCACTACATGCCTAGCCACGACTTCATTCACATATAATATTGCTAACCTTTCCATCTTATAGTCCTCATGAATCGATAGGAAATGGGCAGATCTTGTCATTTGATCCACAATAACCCAAATCAAGTCGTGTCCACTACTTGTTCTAGACAACTTAGTGATGAAGTCCATCACTATATTCTCCTATTTCCATTCGGGAATTTCTGGCTGTTGCAATAGACCTGACGGTTTCTGATGTTCGGCTTTGACTTTCAATCAAGTCAGACATTCACTTACATATGTTGCAATGTGTTTCTTATACCTGGCCACCAATACAACTCTTTAAGATCTTGGTATATCTTGTCTGCACCAGGATGACAGAATACTTGGACTTGTGCGCTTCATTCATGACTAGGGTTCGAACATCTCCCCACTTAGGTACCTATATACGATCCACAAAGTACAGTACACCATTCTCCTTACAGTTCATCTGTTTGTCTAACCCTCGAAACTCTTCACTTGTGATATTCTCCTCCTTCAATGCTTCGTCATGTGCTATCCGAATTTGTGTTTTCAAATTCGATTGAATAGTCATTCCCAACGCTCGCGCACGTAGGGGTTTAACATGTTCCTTTTTACTCAAGGCATCAGCTACTAATTTACCCTTCCAGGATGATATCGGATCTCACAATCATAGTCGCTGAGAAGTTTCACCCATCGTCCTTGGTCCATATTCAGTTCCTTTTGATCGAAAATGTGTTGTAGAATCTTATAATCGGTGTAGATAATGCACTTAGTCCCGTACAGATAAGGTCCTCCATGTCTTAAGTGCAAACACCACTGTTCCTAATTCCAGATCATATGTTGTATTATTGTTTTCGTGAACTTTAAGCTGACGCGAGGCGTAAGCAATCACCTTATCCTTTTGCATTAGCACCTAACCCAGTCCTTGGTGTGATGCATTACAGAACACCACAAGTCATTGGATCCATCGGAAAGGGTCAATATTGGCGTGTTACATAACCTTCCTTCAACGTTTAGAAAGCCTCTTCTTGCTTGTGATTCCAATCCAACTTCTTATCTTTTGTGTTAACCTCATCAATGATTGAGCAATCATGGAGAAGTTTGCAATAAAATGCCGGTAGTAACCAGCTAACCTAAAAATTGTCGAATCTCCGAAGGCGTCTTAGGCATATCCCATTTCTTAACTACTTTGATTTTTCCAGAATCAACATAAATTTCCTCCTCATTCACTACGTGTCCTATAAATTTACTTCTCGTAATCAAAACTCACACTTCGAGAATTTGGCGAAAATTTCTCTTCCTTTAATAGCTCCGGTATCATTCGTAGATGCTGATCATGATCTTCTTTCGTTCGAGAGTAGATGAGAACATCGTCCATAACCACGACCACAAAATTATCTAGATAGTGTTTACAAACCCTGTTCATCAAATCCATAAACGCTGCCAAAGCGTTGATTAGCCCAAACGACATGTCTAAGAACTCGTAATTTCCATAATGAGTCCTAAAGGTTGTCTTTGGGTATCGTCTTCTTGAACCCTCAACTGATAATAACTTGACCGAAGGTCAATCCTTGAGAAGTACGTTGATCCCTACATGCATCTGATCGAATAAATCATAATTCTTGGTGAGAGGGTATAGTTTTTGATAGTCAACTTGTTCAACTTTTGATAATCTATACGCAACTGGAATGACCTATCCTTCTTTTTAACTAACAAGGTCGGTGTTGTTCACAGCGAGTGATTAGGTCGGATAAGAATTTTATCCAAGAGCTCTTGCAATTGACTCGATAATTCTTGTATTGTCGATGGTGCTAACCGATAAGGTGTTCTTGTAACAGAATTAGTCATTTTGGAATTCTACCTCACGAGGAGGGGGCGATCTCCATAAGTTATTAGAAAAATCCTATGAAAAATATCGTACAATTGAAATACCTTTCAACTTTCTTTCTATTGTTTTATTTGTACCACAAGTGCTAGAAATATGTAACAATCTTCCTTAGGCATTAACAAATCTTCATGCAAGAATTGAGTCTTAAATCCCTTCCAGGTCATTTCATTGAATCTTAAGCACTTCGCCAATTGATAGAGAATTACATACTACCTTCTCCTGATGGACTGTCTCGGTTTCGTGCTTCGATTAACCAATTCATACGATATCAAGTCTATGTCAAGGACATGATCTTCTTGTACTTCTTTACAACCTCTAATTATTACCATTCCCATCTCAACCGACTAACTAATTTCCAAGCAACTGGGGTTCATGAAATGAAGGAGTGAATTTGAAAGAATCGAAGTTATCTTCTACCAGTATCCAACAGATGTGTATTGATTGATGATAAGGTATGTGCCTATAAAAACATTTAAGTCTTCTTGTCTACTTCACCACTAGTTTGCTTGCTCAAATCTCCAACTTCGTCCTACCACTCACCAGATTTTCCCAATGTTCTAATTCTATTTGATCTAAATGTCACAAGGTATGACATTAGCTTTGTCAACTCATGGATTTTATCAGTATAAAGAGCACGATTCCAGAATTACAATTCTAACTTTTGCATTTTATTCCTCGGGTAGTAGTACTCACTCACCAAAGATTTAGACTCATCTCAAGTCATGGCTATTGCAGCCTCACTACCTTAGACTTGAGCTTAGGCATTCTACCATTTCAGTGTTTTACCTATTAGTGAACAAGCAACATTCTTCATCTTCCAGTTTTCAACATGGTTGTCATTACCCATTATAGTTTTTCATTTCTTTCTATCCAACAGGTCAGATGAACTGTTTCCTTTTTCTCAATCTAACAGGTCAGGATTTATCGCTTTTTCTTTCTTGTCATAATGCTTCGACTACTATGTCAAGAATTCCTGGTATATACAGACAATTCTTTCACTTTATCATTTTCATCAGTTCACACTCCAATTAATCAAGATTATCACATAGCCCAGTTTAAGAACATTCTTAGCATACCGGTGATGCTTATATATAGGGTTCCCCGCAGCGTTCCCACCACATCCACGATATACCGAGAACGATACTTAAACTAGTCACGTGACATCCGATTATTCTTAATATCATCCCAATGAACAACGTAATGAATGTATAGGGAGTATCATCACTCTCTACAACACCTTGATGTCCACATCCATTCTAAGCAATTAGTCAGTTTCATAGTTACTGAAATGCTAGAAAGAGTAATGTCTCATAGAGAATAAGACTAATATCATAATATGAATCACATGAAGGCTCCAGGTAGAATAGAACTTAAGTAAGAGTAGAGGTTATAATGTTTCATCGTCATTAACAAAGTCTTTCTAGAATTATGACTCTAGTGTCCCAAGGTATAGAATGAAAGATTTGTACTAATCATGATCGTTATCTCATGGCAAGATTCACCAGGCTTCACATGCACTGCAAGTTGTAATTACGTGTGCACCCGTAATTGTAATTTGCTTTGCATGGTCACCCCCAGCTCCACTTACCCAAGTTAACATATCTTGTGAAGTACAAAGTGTTATCCATGATTTGAATACCAAGGATATGGTTACTAACAAAAAGTTAATTAACCGAAGTTGTATAAGGAATCGATTGAGTAAGCATTCACTTGAGGAAGGAATAGTCGAAAGAATCCATGTACTTTAATCCAAACAATGATGAAGTAGTCATCTAATTTGAGTATGTCGTGCCTCTTTTCTACTGGCGTCATCTTAGCCAGCGCGTCCGTCTTCCAAGATTCAACCCAACAAGTTATAAATAGGGGAGCATATAGTAATTGTGACATCGACAGACATAGGGGATAAAGGTTGGCTTAACAACCTAAGTTCTTAGAAGAATTCTTAAATAGCACTTATCAATCCATCCGAATATAAGTCAAATACACAACGAGAGGATGCGCTTACCTAAAGCTTTCTCTAGGTATAAACAAATGATATGATATCCACAACCTTCTCAAATAAGTAAACCATAGATAGCTTGTAAGACAGGATATATAAGCATAACCAATAATGTACTTAAAACACTCACATGTATATTGTTGCACACATAATCCCATTATGCATACTACATGTGGGTAAGCAATATATTATGAAATCATAAGCAGTCAACCGCATCATGAAGATCATACATGTAATATCAAATGCACACAAACCCTAGTATGCATCCTACATGAAGGTTCTTAGGTTATAGTCTAGGTCGAGTGCTCCACCTAATTCTCTATAACCAATGGCTCTGATACCAATCTGTCACACCCCCGCTAGAAGCGGAAACACGAGGATGCGACGGACGGGATCGTCATAACACATTGGGGGTCTAAGAGAATCACTAAAGGTATTCTCTGTAAATGGGTCATGACGTCACCCGACACATAGGGACACATGTCAAGTATAGTCAATTCCAAAACGTCATACCATAAATGCAAAAGTAATCCAAAGTTTCCATTCAGAAACAAAGAAGCACAAGTACGAAAACAATCCCAAGTACAAATCCAACCAATTACAATTCAACAAAATGAACAGGTCCAAACAGGTCCAAAAGTCCATAAACTCTATTGCTCCTAAAGGAGCGGTCTTGTCTAAAGTCCACAACCAAGCACCTAAGCCTCAGTACCTGAAAAGACATGCTCTAAAAAGTCACATATGTTGGTGAGTTCACAGGTTTATAAGTACCAAAAGGCGTTGCCTAAAAGTAGTAAATAAAATGAGTGTGTGGGTAAGAGAGCATAGTAGTCATAGAATTCATACAAATCAAGTGTCAAGTCCATGCCCACAACTGGATTATATTCACCCAAGGGCTCGCACAAGGCCAAGTCAGTCTTAGCTAGCATACCAACGATAGGGGTGGGGTGTCAACCCGTTAGTACTAACAATACCTCTCCATGACAGTCCAGTCCAAGTATAGTCCCGTTCAGTCCAAGTACAGTCCAAGTATAGTACACATTTGTGATAGAAATGTAGATTCGATCCTATGACTCAAACCACACACAATTTCTTTAAAGCACGGCATAGAACAAAATATTGAGCAAGCTTTTCCCCCAAGAAAACATAATTTAAAAGGGGCCATGAAACTCACCTTGATATATTAGAAAAATGAGGCGAACAAAAAGCTTCCAAGGGCGTAAGCAACGTATGATCAAACGCCTATAATTAATTGTAAATTAAATCTTAAAACACGTCTAAGAAGAATAGGTACGTTCGGTCGGCTCGGGTCGGTTTCAGGTCTAACGCGCGACTCACACCATAAATATTATATATATATACATATAAATATGTCTATAGATTTATCTCTAATTAATATGAATACTCACATTATTAAACATGAGCAAATATGTATGTATATAATTATTATTTATATACACACCACTATTATTTACAAATATGTTTATATATTTAAAATTACATAGCCCCACGCGACACATGCATTATTTTAACGCGGTCACACCTTTATAATATATCATCTCATATAGTATTTATTAATCTCTATTTAAATTTTAGCTTAATTTAATTATTTAAATTATTACCCTCAATTTAGTAGTTTAGAAAGTACTTAGCATACCTTACTGTTTACACACAGATTTTGTAAAATCAGTTTGGAGGTCGAAACGATAACTAAATGACGCGAGACAAATTTTATTTTAAAGGTAACACATGGAATTTGGTTTCTGGAGAAAATAAGATCATTTTGATAAAAATTGAGAGAGATATGTGTTTCTAAAGTCGGACCAAACAATCTGCCAGAAATTCGATTTTAACTAATCTTTTTGTATCAACTGTTTGAGTGCTCAAAGATTCATGGTTTTTGACGAGACTAATTGGGTTAAAAAGTAGACTCTTTAAACTTAGTTTTTGACCTTAAATTCGTTCACTTTGGACTTGATATGATCAAATTATCACTCGCACAAAATAACCCAATTTTCTAACAGCAAGCTGTCTAAAATACAATCGTTAACATTTCATCTCAATCCCCCAATTATTGACCATTATTAACCCGAGAAACCAACCGACACTAATTTATGTTCCAATTGACATACTCACACACACACACGCATATGACATGGCACCTGTATATATATACATTCATGATATACAAATACATACATCCACATACAACCTTATATATCACATATATACTTAACCTTACTATGAACACACGCTATATATATACACACACAAACATTGTAATATATATGCATGTATAATCTCATTAAACTTGTATGTCAAACATACACACTAACATCCACCTAATTCTATCACATACACACCCAATACTAACATACTATCAAACACTCAACGCACACATTTCATACACAGCAGCCATGGGCTGCTGTGTTCCTCTCAAACACACACACACATATATATACATCAAGCAAACACTCAATATATATATACATGCTACTGCAGACACACTTCACACATCACATATACATACAATTGAAGACACACATCAACATACATATTCAAATAGATACACACACACATATATATGTATACAAACGCACACACATATATACATACAAACCATACACCCACAATCAATATGTATATCGAGGGACATACATACACAGCCATATACTTACATACCAGCATCGAACACCCCTATTACCCGCACGCATACATACATTATTTACATACACACCGGCTGTCGCATATATATATACAAACACCGCCATGAACACCCTCCCGAACACACACAGCAGCCTTGGGCTGTTGTGTTCGGTTTCCTCGACCAACACCACACGCACACACATTGCCCACTCACACACAATCGATACATACAAGTGCATATACATACATTAATATATACCAACATATATACACGTATATATACATTCGAACAAACCGTCGCACACCGTAGTTAACCGAATCAACCCGAACCATGGAACCAAGCCGAACGAGACAAAACGAAACCGACGAGACAAGAAAGAACAAGCACGTACCTGCTCGAACCGCTCGACGGTAGCTTCCGACGATCACGGGGCCACAAACGGCGGTCGACGGAGCGTGCTTAGCCGGAGACAGGCTTGGTCGCGAGGGAGGGGGCGTCCGCGGTGGTCTTCGACGGCAGGTGGGGTGGGTTTTCGTTTAGGGTTACGGGGGTGGTTTCTCACGTACATATGAATGAGATTTGGTTATTTACATAATGGACCCTTAACTTTCAATTAATTAATCCCTTAAGTTTATTTAAATTACAGTTTAAACCCTAAACTTTAATTATAATAATAATATATAATAATAATAATATTAATATTATATTAATAATATTATTAATAACACTAATAGTAATAATAATAATACCAATAATAATAATAATAGTGGTATAAGTAATACTAGTAATGATTAATTTTATCAATTACCATTTATGTAATAGTTGTCTAATTCGACTTATTATAATATTAGGGTTAACGCATAACGCAGATACGACGAGATTCGATTCGAAATGAATTAATTACATAAAATGTAATAAATGAACTAGAAGAGTTAACGGGCTTGACGTTAATTGACGGACCTGTTAGTGACGGATGTCACACAAAAGAATACCTGACTTCGTTGAAGTCACCAAGCATAATCCATATACCCGGGTAAAATTCTTTAGAGGAATTTAAGAACCCCCGGAGGTCCTTTTTAGCTGAAGGGTCTTAAGGAGCATAAACGTTGGCGACATTTAGAAGTTCTTGAGATCCTTTAAGTTTACTAATGGTGATAATGGCGTTCTTGTTTTTAATGGAATGAGACATTTCATAAATTGTCGGATCCCAATAGCTTAGTAAGCCCCCCGACCTACCAGAAGACTCAACACATTCCATGGCAACTCGGCGCCTACCCTAGAGACTTGAAACTGGAATATGAGCCTCATCCGAGATCATAGTTTCCTGATACAACAATAACTAATTTTATGAGTGGAGTTAAGAGTTTTACCCAATCAACCTTGACTGAATCAACCAGCTCCCTAGTGTTAATAGAAAGCCAATACATTAAGACATAATTTTCACACCATCAGCAGAAACAAGCTCTCTTACTAGCTCCAAGTGCTTAGAAAGATCGACTTGAACCAACTCACCAACTTCCAATTTGTTCTTCACCTCGTCATCAGGGTCAATTGGCATCGAACTCACCTGGTTACCTTGATCGGTAGGGAGAGAGGCATCAGCCTGAGTGATGGTGGGATGGGTAGCAGTTGCAGATGGACAATTTGGCGAGACCTGGACCGGTTCAACGTATGGCATCATAGGCAAATCATTATACTTAATACAGTATTCCACTATATATGGATTAGGATTTGAAGGAATGGCTCCCCCACTAACCTTCTTCCTGATGTTTCTAGATGAAGAAAAGATCCCAGCAGAAATTTTAAGGTTGCTACCTAGTCCCTTTTTGTTTTTCTTCTTTGGGCTAATGTTAAATATTAGCTGATCTTACCCAAAAGGGTTAGAATAATGCCTAAGAACCGGTCCTTATTTGCTTTTTATCCAGACCAGCATGGGACTAGGCCTCATCCCCATTACTTTCCTTATGATGCACTTTCTCGGTTATATCCATATGGTTGTCGTCTTCATAACTATCTCCATAATAAGACCCAATGAGATTATCAGAATGCATTTCCCCATGAAAATCCTTGGGCCCCTCGACTAACGGATCTATTGATGAGACAGGAACATTCTCTAGGCCAATAGACTTTTCGGATATGCTAGAAGGTTTGTGGATGGGATCTTCCGTCTTCTGCGTGCAAGTCGGAGACGACGAAGAGAACGAAGATGTTTTGTTGCTAGACATAACCGAAGAGGATAGTCCTGTTGTAGATGAGAAATTAGCAAGGAAATCTGGCCTCCAAGATCTTTCAATTTCATTTACCCCTGCAAGATATGATCATCGCCTCCAACACACTTTTACCTTACCGGAGATCCGATCAGAACAACTTACCAAAATACCAAATTCATCGTAAGACAGAACCCCATTATCGAGAGATATCTCTGAGTTACAGACGACTTTACCAAAAACCCCACCAATTTGATCAAAAACAGCTTTGTCCCAAAGTTTAACGGGACACCCCGAATTCGGACCCATGCAATGCGGTCTGAAGGAATGTGCTGCCCCTCCCACAGATCTAACCGATTAAGAAATGGTTGCCACAAATGTTTTGTTTCATTCATATATCTCTTAGCTTCAAAAGAAGAGCTGAAGGAGATGAGAATTCTCAGCCCCCAAAGATATCTAAAACTCATTCCACAAAGTTCTTCATTCCAGATTAGTTTATTTGTAGCTCGAATAGAGTCTATATCTTTAACCTCGCCAACTAGAGAAAGACCGCACCATCGCCTTAGCACATCCATTTCATCTGGAACATAAATCGAGGGGATGTCCTCAATCGTTACACCAGAAAGGACATCTTTATATGAAGAGTATCCTGCCACCCAAGGTTGTTGTAAGAAAACAATAGGCTCCGGTGGCCCAACATGGATGTGAGTTTTGGCCTGAGAGTTCACCACCAGAGAATGATAAACAACCTTGTTACCTTCCTTATCGTATCTGGCAAGGTTCGCAGCAATTTTAATCCCACCAATCTTGAGATTGTTAAACGCATCTGATAGTACATCTAGTTTGTCACCGGAAAGGGCCTTGTCTCCACCGCGTCTTTTGGTCTCCACCGCCTTGTCTCCTCCAAGTCTTTGGTCTCCACTGCATGTTGCCCATTTTTATATGTACGTGACTTAGGTTCTACCCCATCACCATCTAAGCTTATACTTAAAAGGTCTTTTGAATTTCACCTCAATTGATAGTTTAAAAGGTCATAAGATTTTATGTAACTTACAAACGATCAATTTACGTAAACTTAAACGATCATTTACTTTTTAAAGTATCATAAGATTTGACATAATTTAGAAACGATTGTTTGACAAAATTCTCAAACACGGTTTGACCAACAAGCAACTATTTGGTGAAACTATTTGGCCACTAGAGCCGGTCATAGATTCGAAGGTTGGACCCTAAATCGTTTTGTTTTCAAGGAATCGCCCGGTTCAAACCGATTCGGTGGTCGGATCAGGACCGTGAAGCGGTTTGGACTGGCTTTTGAAATTATTTTTTTATTTTTGTTTAGTTTTTTGGATTTTAATGAGTTTAAGGGGTGATTTAAATATGAATTAAAGTGTTTGACATAAGATTATTGTTGAGTTTTTATATATAACTACAAACTACACATATAAAATATATAACGAATGTTTAAAAACGACTACAAACTAGATTTTTTTTAAAACAAGATTTTTTAAAAACATATTTTTTATAAAAAATATTTTTATAAAAAATCTTAAAACGAATGTTTAAAAATAAAAATATTTAGATAAGAGAGTTAAAAAATGGTAGAATTGTTTTAATTCTTGAACTATTACGTATATATATTTTTAATTTTATTTTACATTAAAATATTATACTGTAACTATTAATGTTTATTTTACATATATAGTTTATATTAAAATTTAATCTATTTATTTAATTAGTTTTAGCCTAACTATCTATCTACAAATAAACTAAAATAAGCGTGAAACAATTGTAAACCTCATTATAGTTACTCTCTTATTTATCTATATTATTAATAATAATATTGAATACTAATAATATTAATCATACTATTTTCAAATTAAAAAATATATAATTTAATAAATTAAAAAATTATTTTTTATTAGAACACACTTTCTAAAACAAAAATTTTACAAAATACAGAATACAATGAAATTTTTTTAAAATAAATCATTTTTTAAAACAATATATTTAAAAATCATAATTTTTTTTATAAAACAAAAGTTAAAAAAATACATTATTGTTTATTTACTTAAAGTAACTATTTATACGTAATTATTATCATATTTTATCTTCACGCATGATTTTATAATGCATAAATATTTATTAATAATTATTTAATATTTTATTTTATTCAATCCGTGTGTTACACAGGGACTAACTTAGTAGTTAATATACAAAAGATAGGACTAATACAAGGTGTAGAGACCTTAGTTAATGTACAAACCTTTTTTCTAGTCTCTTCTTGGAAATATAATCGGAAATAATAATATACTCGGAAATATTGTAATTTTTAAATGGCCATAACTATAACTATAATCATGCTCAGTAAATCTCATCAATATCCAAAGCTGAAGCTGTAGACAAAGCGAATAAACACTAACAAGAACTTGTTTGTGTTCGTTCATTAAGAAAATAACTTTGTTAATTAATTGTTCAAGAACACTTACCAAACGGGATATTTTCTTCGAGCTCGTTCATTAGGTGTTAAACTATTCATGAATATTTACCGGACATAAACGAACACAATCGACCTTTTTCAAACTTTAACACAAACTTAACATAACTAATCGAACATACTTGACAATTTTTATAAAATCATTAACACAGATATTAAGATATTTGTCAAGATTTTGCATAAATTGATATTGAAAACAGCCAAATGGAGAATGTTGGCAGACATATAATATAATTAGGGTTTCATATTAATAAAAACTTATAACCAATCAAATAAAATTTTAAAATATAAAATTTTAAAATGAATAAACACAAATGATCATAAATGAACATGTAATCAAATGTTCATGAAAATGAATGAATGCAACATTTGTTCGTGTTCATTCGCTTAATTTATCGAACATAATTTTCTTGTTTATGTCCGTTCATTTAAGGATAGTAAAAGGATTATAGAATCCTATTAATCTCTTAAGACATAACTAGGCATTCATAAAACCTATCAAAACCTTACCTAAACATCCTAAATCTATATCTCCAAATATTTTTCTCTAGGACTATATCCTCCAAGAGATGTAGCTTTAGCAAATTATGTGTAATTTCTCTCCTCTCAATTCAATTTGCACCTGCCCTTAAACCTCATACCATCCACTATAAAGTCTCAATACTCTAACCGCTGCCCTCATCTGTCTCCTTTTAACATGCCCAAACCATCTTAAACTTTATTCTCTTATCATATAAGCTATACTAACTCCCCTAACATATCCCTACAAACATCATTTCTTGTCTTGTCTAACCTTGTGCCCACATATCCACCACAACATCCTTATCTCTACTACTTTCATCTTGTGTACATGTGCCTTACTGATACCCAACAATAAGTGTTATATAACATAGCTGGTCGAATCGCAACTCTGTAAAAATTTCCTTTTAGCCTTGTTAGGGAATTCTTATCACACAAACCCATATGCTACCCCTATCTACACCATCATGCTTGAATCATATGTTTAACATAACTATCTATCTCCCTATCTTCTTATACTTACGATCCTAACTATTTAAATTTAGTTGTATATGGAACATCATGGCCTTGGATGATGATTCGCGTGTCTTCATTTCCTGTTTCACTAAAGTTGCAATAAAAGGTAGTCGGTCTTAGGGCGACTAATCTTCAAGCCATTTCTTTCTAACGCCACTCACTAGTCTTCTAGCCACACATTCAGACTGTGTTTACTTTTGTCCAATGACACAATATCGTTAGTAAAAAGCATGCACCTTAGAAGACAACTCATCCACTACTAGCGCAAATAAGAATGAACTTAGCACAGATCCTTGGTAGAGTCCAACGTTGACATAGAAGGGATGGGTATCTTCCAATGGAATACCCTAATTTAGGTCCTAATGGTACACATCCTTTATTAATGTATGTACTTCCCAAGAACTATTCTACCCCCAAGTTACTCAGAGCTAATTGACAAGGCAAACTATTATATGTGTTTTCTAGGTCAGTGAACATCATATGCATATCCTTTTTCTTTTCCTTATATTTTCCATTTCCCTTCTCAAGTTGTGTACAGCTTCTATAGTTGACCTCCCTTGCGTAAAACGATCTGATTTGTCATTACATGCGTCCCTCTTGGAATACTAGTATCTGTTACTCTCTCCCATAGTTCTATAGTGTGTCCTTGCAGCTTGATCCACTCTATATTTTCCATAGAATTAAGTTTCTCCCTTGTTCTTATATACCAGTACTACTAGACTAGTTATCCATTATTTTAGTATTTAATCAGATTTGAAAATAAGGTTAAACATGGTAATTAGCCATTACATTCCTTTTCTCTAAAACAACACACCACCTTATGTAGGTTGTTGTTTGGACCTATTGCTTTAGCCCTTCCCATTTTCCTAAGTGTTTTCAACACCTCTTCTTGCATGATATGCCTACAATAGAAATTATTCCATTCAATACTTTTAGACTAGTGTAGTTGTCCTTGCTTTCTTCTTGAGTTATATGCTATTAAAAAGATTATGGTGATATGTCTTTCATCTCAACTTTATATCATGTGCTTTGGCTGACACCCGTCCGTTGTCACCCTTTGTATACTGACTACCCCTAGATCTTACTTCCTACGCTCATTAGATCTTGCGATCTTAAACATATCATGCTCACCTTCCTTTTTTTTTCAGCCGGCCATACATTTTCCTGAAAATTGTGCTTTTCACATTTGATGCTACTCTTGTTCTTTTTCCTTTTATTTTGGCCTGCTTATACTTATCTTTCATTCTTAGCTACTCTTCCTCATCTGTGCACCTTAAAATCTTCTTAAAACTTATGTTCTTATCCTTTACTTTTTGTGATGCCTGCTCATTCCCCACCAAGATTCTTTATGCCTGCTTAAGTTTGTTGTTATGACCCCAATGATCTTATTACCAACTGGCGTGATGATGGTTTCCATGGCTTTTCACATTTGATTTACGTCCTTACTCAGTTGGGTTGTTGTTACTACGATTACCTTTTTTCTCTAAGCACCATGATGTTATTGTTCTTCAAGTTTCCCTATCGATTCATGGGTGTCATCCTCCTATCCCTGTCTCTATTGGGTAGCCTTTGTCTCATGGCTATGTTAGCTACCATAGTCGATGTTAAGCAACCATTATCTCCTCCACTATAACCTTATAGTCTCTCCATCTTTTTCGATATCCTTATCTCATTAGTATATAGTCTATTTGCGTTCTTCGTCCCCATTGTTAAATGTAACTAAATAGTATTCCCTCTTCGTATACAATGAGTTTAAAATCCCTAAATCAAGTGACATCGTAAATTCTGAAAGAGTAGTATCCACTTCATTCCTATTACTGAACTCAAAACCTTCGTGGACCATCTGGCAAGTATCGTTATCCCTGCCAATGTGGCCACCAAAGTCTCCTATAAAATATTTCTCCTCCTTAGGAGTAGCCCTAAACACTACATCTAGACAGTCCTAAAACTCTTTTTCTTATCTTTAACTCCTACTTGCGGTGCATAAGCGCTAATCACTTTCACCAACTCCTCTATTAATATTACCTGAACACCATAATCCTATCACTATGCCTAATCACCTCAATCATAAATTTATGCAATCTAATATCTACTAGGAATCCTACTCCGGTTTTAGCCCCATTTGACCCTGTATTTCTACCCTACGTCTTTTCAATACGTCTACACCTCTAACAATTTAACATTTAATGTTCTTACATTCCTAGAAGCCCCATGCTAACTGTGGTTCTTTTTCACTCTCTACCCTACACCCCCTCCTCCTTGGACACAGTATCAATGAACACTCATGAGTTCTGTTGTCTATGATTAAGCAGTCAATAGATCAAAAGTAACACCCAATCAGGTACTAAATATAATAATCACCAATCAATGAACATAAAATGAACCACACAGCTTGACCATACACCACATTTGACTATGATTAATACACAATGATGATAGCAATAGCAGTCAAACATCACCTACATGAGGAACACTTGGACATAGAACTCTTATAACAAACTCCTAGTTTCTAACAAACGACAAAGTAAGCGTATGTGCTATGAGACACAAATAAGAGACCGATACAGATTACAAGTAGTATCACAATAAAACATTACACATCTATCAAATAAGTAATAACATGCTGCAAAATCTAGAACATGAACGATAAATTACCGAGAATATAACCAATACGAACTGGGGTAAAGGAGAAAGAGATCCTTACAATTATTAGCAAAAACACTAGAGAGTATAGGGGACTTACACTGAGTTTTGGTGGAATAAGGGTTGAAAACAAACCAAAAAACAATTTTCGGGTAATTGACGGTTGTGAGCGGTGCATGAGGCACATGGGCGGTTGTCTGGCGGCGGACTCATGGTCAACATTTCTTAAAAACATAAATTAGAAATATAAAAATAATTTAAAAACAAAAAAGTTTAAAGAGAAAAACTCAAATTAAAATAAATAAACAAATAAATCGTGTATAGTTGGTTGTATGTATTAAAGGATGTACATGTTCAATAAATTAGTCAATTTGAGTGTATTCTCATTGAGCGTAAATGTGTGGTTTTTCTAAAATCTAGACTAATGTTTTTACAATCTACTTTGACTAATGTATACTATTTTATGGGTTTGTTATCTATTTTCTAAGGATTTTACAACAGACCAAACCACACAGTAGTAGACTTGCGAAGGGTGCGAAACTCGCACCTGCACACACGCGCGTGTGCTGAAGGGCATGTAGGCACAATATGGTACTTTGATGGCACTAGACAGAGGACCTTTCCTCTAGTCATAGCATTAGCAAGGGTTCAGGTGGATGAAGGATCTGGTCCAATAATCCTCTAGTGTAAAAACAATTCAATGAAAGGAGGATCTTTCCTCGATCTAGTCTCGTTATCCTCAAATACAACCAGAGTTTGGTTGAGTGGAGGATCTTTTCTATGGTCTTATTATCGTCTACTGTAACAACAGTTTAGTTGGGCGGATGATATTTCCTCTGGTCAGGCCGATTATCATCCTCTAGTCGACTAGAGATGTGAACCTCCACTGTTGATGGATTCCACAACTGTTATGATTTCCTGTAGTCACATAATAACCATCTAATGTGGACCAGAGGATCCTTTTCTTGATAAGTTGTTTCCATTTCTCTGATTAGTTGTTTTATTGATAAGCCATTTTGGCATAATAGTACTTACTAAATCATTTTGTTTAAAATGATAAAAAAAAATATCCGAATCCGAGAATCCGATCCGAAAAATCCGAATCCGAAATATCCGAATTTTCGGATATCCGAAAATTCGGATATCTGAATTTTGGATATCCGAAAATTCGGATTCGGATTCGGATAGTGATTTTAAAAAGTTACGGATATTCGGATATCCGATTATCCGAAACTAAAAATATTTTTTTTATTTTTTTAATTTTAGATAGATTTTTAATTTAGATTGAGTTTTTTTAGTGTATATTGTGAATTTTATGATATGAGTTGGTTTTTATATTATTTTTATAATATTATATGTCTAATTATTGTAAAAAAAACTAAAGAACAAAAAATAAAAAAAATAAAAAATGAATTTCGGATATCCGAATCAATATCCGAATCCGTATCCGAAATTTTGGATATCCGAATTTCGGATATCCGAATTTCGGATATCCGAAATTTCGGATACGGATAGCGATTTTCACTATCCGAAATTTTCGGATATCCGAAATTCGGATATCTGAAATTTTGGATATCCGACTTTGAACAGTACCCCTAGTTTAAACCAAATAAATTGCACTGAATATGTCAACACCATTTATTTTTGGTAATTCCTTTTTTTTATTATAAATGCTAAGGACTCCTTAATATTAAACACACTATCAACTATTACAAACAATCTGAGAGCATACATTACTTCTAAATTTCTGGTTTTCATCTTGTTTATCTTCTTTTGAATGTTTAGGTTCTTGGGTCATTCCCGACGGTAACAACTGCTTAGACTGTTGTATCTTGGAAAACAAATATTAAGAGATTGGGATTGTTTTAAGTGACCCTTTCTAACTCGATCCTTAAACAAGAATTTTTTTGTGTTTGAGTTTACGTTATTCTATTTTCTTCATTTCAATTGTAAGAGTACATGCAATGTACTGCTTTTCTTTACATTATTGTATTGTAATATGAATAAAATTGTTTATTTTAATTTTATATGTGAACTTTTCTTATAGTACCAACTAGTCAAAACCAATTGGTATAGTGATCGACATACAACTTTAATATATATTATAATATCATTTATCTAAATAAAATAAAGTTTGTTGACAAAATCACTACAATCGAAGTCGGAATTGTCATCGTATTAGTGTTTCATTTGCTGCAAGTTCTTTTTAAATGTTATCGAATCTAATGAAACTTTAACGAGTTGAAAATGGTTTACATGAAAATATAGTGAAGGATAACATTTATGTTGATTAATTATCATGTGACATGATGATCTATCCACCTAACAATTTCGAAATTTTCTTGTGATGTCATTCGTTTGGTCAAAGGCATGTTCTTTGTCACAAAGTCGCTACATTTGCATGCTTTTCTTTAAATTTTGTTGGTATGATAACATGTGTATTTTTTAAATAACTCAATAATTAATCAGAGAATTCAAATACAAATTCTTCTTTAAAGACATTAATGGTTGAAACCTAATAACTTTATTCATAAAAGTATATGCTCATTTATGGACCTTAAGATCTTATAGAAATTGGTACATGTTTTGGGTTCAAGTCCCATCTGTGACAAAAATTAAAAAAAATGTTTCAGATGGGCTAGTGGGTTTTCTTACTCCGGAGTATAATCTTAGATTTCGTAGTTGAGTAATGGAGATGATTGGATGGGTTTTTGGTCTATTAGTGATCTAATTAACCATTAAAAAGAATTATTAATTCAAGGTATAATTTAAGCTCTTAACATGTCTCTTTCATATAGGTTCGTCAAAATGACTAACATATGGTGACACTCATCATAAGTCGCTAATCACGCGATTGAGAAACACCGTTTATATACATTCATAAATTCACACTTCTATTAATCTAATATAGAAAATATTAGGAAAAAACTCACCTGAGTTAATATCCTTTTATTTTACTGATTTAGGGATCACTCAAGAATAAAAATACACAACTTTTGTTGGAAAAAACACATATGGATCCGTTTGTTATTTTGTTTCCAAACCGGCAAGGGACTCGTTGGTTTTTGTCACACCCTTTTTCTCACCAGGCTAGAGTGATCGATTGATACAACTTAGCGGAAAACAACTTAATTTATTGAATGCAAGTAATATTCTAACCAACTGTTACGGTAAATCTTTTAAGAACTATAATTTTCTTCAAATGGTTCTTCAGTTCTTATCCTAGAACTTCCATCGAACATCAATTATGAGCGATACTTACTTCAAACGACGCCTGGCCTGGTGAGCTTACAAACAGAAAATTCATCAAAAAATCATTCAACGCATCTTTAAATTTATAGCACTTTCAACTCTATCAAGCTAATATTAATGCACAATTTAAGAAATGTATATTTATTCGGCTACTATATGCATAACGTATAATTTTAAAGATCACTGCCAAAATGCACATATAAATGATCCCGTTTATACACATCTATTCCTTGAGTTATGATTTCACCCTGCATGCCTTACAACTATCAAGAGTGTGTCCAAACAATTCCAGTTGGACAATTATGTACCATATTTTTAAAAATACATTCACATGTAACTCATTAAACATACCCTTTTACGATTAATGTAGCCTTATAACGTGTAGTCTTTTCATTTTCATCTTTCTTATCTCTAGATATCCACTTTAGACCGTCTGATTCTTGGCCTTTAGGTAATTCGACAAGTTTCCCCATGTGTAGGAATATCATTCGCAAAATAACAAACAAAGAATTCTATTATTTAATTACATTACAAATATAAAAAGAAAACAAATAAATTAAGTGCATTACAATTTCAATTGAAATAGGCAAAGAACAAAAAGGTAGATGAAACAGGTGATAGCATAAAATTTAATTGGTTAATGATCTTGTTAAACATGGGTTCTTAAAGTAACTTTTAAGCCTCCCAAGAAAATCGTTTGTTTCTTAGGGTCCAATAGTGAAA
Source organism: Flaveria linearis (assembly GCA_024085815.1). NCBI lineage: Eukaryota > Viridiplantae > Streptophyta > Magnoliopsida > Asterales > Asteraceae > Flaveria > Flaveria linearis. The sequence goes on along the minus strand of CM044014.1, from coordinate 52,338,574 downwards.
TCAAAATATGTTGTTGATATTTTCCACGAGAACCTAAATTGTACCTCAACAAAAAGTTGAAGCTAATCAAAGAATTGGTGCAAATTCTTTACAGGAAAGAAACAAAGAGAGAGCTCTTGAAAGGTGATGTGTGGTGTATTTTCAACTAGGGCTCCTTGATATTTATAGTTTAAAATGATTGAAACACGACATTCTCCAATTACTATGAGTTGAAACAACCCCTTAAGGTGTAAGGCCCACCTTTCTCAGGAAGCCTCACAGTTGGTCATTCACAGCAAACATAGATTTAAAGCAATCATTTACTCGTATATATGTAAAGATATATTGCAGCGGAAAAATATACTGTAATTCAACCCATTACAACGTAGTTAAATTAAATTATAAACATTGTCTTTAAACATCAAAACTATTTAAAGTCCTTTTAAGCCTTTCTTTATCGGGGATGCCAGTCTTTGAGTGCCAAGAAGCTTCCATTCCATGCTCACATCCCATCAACACTAACTCTTACCTGTCAACTATATGCATACAAAAGTCAGCTTCGCTGAGTGAATTCTAGGTTTACTTTGCTAAATAACTATCAGAGCAGACATTAGCTTTATCAGTTGAAAATAATCATTGTCTATCAAATATAAATACACACAGGCTATCACTTTATCATTTCTTTATCATTTATTGTTTCGTTTTTTATTACTCTTCTTTATCCGTCAATTCTTTGTCTCTATCGGTGCCTAGGCTCGCCTAGGACTTTACCGACATGCCAATTAAGGACTTACTGCCGTACCCGATCAGGCCATTATTGTCATGCCAATTTAGGACTTACTGACCTGCCTGTTCGAGCATACTTTATCACTTTATCACTGGTGAGGGTACAACGAATGCAACCCTCCTTTATCAATTGCTTGCAAGCCTTTACTTTATCACTTTATCAAGGTACATGTTATGGGCCTCATAACCTTTCTTTATGTTCCACTGTCATGTTTAAGTTATACATAATATAACACAACACAATACATAATAAGAAGTAAACTCTTAGTCTAAGCATTCACTTTAAATCAATCATGAGAGAATAACCACATAACTGACCCTCCGCGGGACAGCGGGGTTCGGGGGCGGCAGCCCCTGATAGCGGGGTTCTAGGGGCGGCAGCCCCTAGTGGGGTCCAAGGGGCAACGCCCCTGGCTGGGGCCGGGCTGCCAGGTCAGCGCGCCCGAAAATTATTTTGAACAATTTACATAGCACATTTTACTTTAGGAAAATTTATTTTCTTGATAAAAGGGTCTTAAAATCGTCATCATAAAAGTATGTAATTTAGTATGCATATCACCCCAAAACATTGAAAACGGGTAAATAAGGGGTCTAGAACTCACCTGAACTTGCCCAAGTAGCTTAAATTCTAAGTCACTTAGGCTATAGCCTGAGCACTCTAGCTGCACGAAAGTTAACATGCAAAAACGTCATTTTCCTCAAAATTTCGCCCATAGTTTCGCCTGCAGTTTCGCTGGGCAGCACTTCTGCTAGTTTCGCTAGACAGATTCGCTGCCTTGAGCGCCCAACTTTCGTTGGAATTCCCTAGTCTCGCAAGGTCTATAGGTCTGTCTGGGTCTTAGCGAGGTTACCGGTGAAACTATAGTTTCGCCCCAGCGAAACTGTAGTTTCGCTGGAATTTCTCCTAGTCTCGCTAAATGAGTACGCAGTTTCGCTGGTTAAAGGCTTAAATTCGCTGGATCGGGGCCCAGTTTTGCTGGATGAACTGGAACTCAGATCCAGCCCGTTTTTAACCCAAAATCTTAACTTTTTACGTCCAAATCCTTAGTTTACCTTCCATGAAACCAAATCTAAGCTTTTTACACGTTTTCATACGTAAAAATTCGACCTTTATGTGTTTCTTTAAACTTTTCAAAACCCCAAAACCCTAGAATCCGGGTTTGATCTACAGAGGGCCTTAGAGGTCGATTCTTACCTTGTTTGTTGCTCTTTCCTTGTGTTTTGATGCTCCAATCCACCAGAACTTCAATCCTTCAAACCTTCAAACTCCAAATCTTGATTTTCTTCACTTTCTCTCTCTACTTTCTCTCTCTACGAATTTGGTGGCTAGGGTTGTAATGTGATGAAGATGAGGCTGTTCATGCATGTTTAAGGGCTGATTAGGGCCCTTAAACCCATTAAGCCTAGCCCATTAAGGCTAATTTGATCCATAGCCCACTAATTTACCCCTTTATTTCTTAAATTAACCCTTAAAAGCCCATTATTATTAAATGGCTCGTTTCGGGATATTTCGGGGCGTTACAAGTCTCCCCCCCTTATTTAGGTTTCGTCCTCGAAACCTGACTCGTCATTAAACAGATCGGGGTATTGGCGCCTCATTTCCTCCTCGGATTCCCAGGTGGCATCCGACCCCCTTCGGTGTTTCCATTGCACCTTGACTTGTTTGACTACTTTATTTCTCATTGTTTCTCCTTCCGGTCCAGTATAGCCACCGGTTGTTCTACATAGTTCAGCTTCTCATCCACCTCGATGTCATCTAGAGGTACGACTGCCTCATTCGGTGCTAAACATTTTCTTAAGTGTGACACATGAAAGGTAGGGTGAATCCCACTTAACTCGTCTGGAAGGTCTAGCCTGTAAGCTACATCCCCAACTCGTGCTAGTACCTCGAATGGTCCGATGAACCTGGGACTCAGTTTCCCCCTCTTCCTAAATCGGATAATCCCCTTCCATGGCGACACTTTTAACATTACCCTGTCACCCACACTAAATTCGATAGGTCTCCTTCTTCTGTCGGCGTATGACTTTTGTCTATCCTTTGCAGCCTTCATATACGCCTTGATTTTCTCCAACTTTTCCGTTGTGGCTTCCACGACTTCTAAGCTTCCTAACTCCTTCTGTCCGACATCACCCCAACAAATAGGAGTTCTGCACCGTCGACCGTACAATAACTCATTGGGGGCATCTTAATACTGGCGTGGTAGCTGTTGTTATAGGAGAACTCTGCTAAGTGGCAATGATCATCCCAATTACCACCAAATTCAATAACGCATGCCCGAAGCATATCCTCCAGTGTCTGGATCGTTCTTTCCGATTGCCCATCGGTCTGTGGGTGGTATGCGGTACTAACATGCAATCTCGCGCCCATTTCTTCATTGAACCTTTTCCAGAACTTCGAGGTGAACCGCGTATCTCTATCTGAAACAATCGATACGGGCATACCATGTCGTGCCACAATTTCTCGGATAAATAGTTCAGCAAGCTTCTCCGAACTAATTGCTTCCTTGATTGGCAGGAAATGCGCACTTTTAGTCAGTCTATCAACGATCACCCATATCGCGTCGTGGCCTTTTGTCGTGCGTGGTAATTTAGTGATAAAGTCCATGGTAATATGTTCCCACTTCCATTCTGGTACTTCTAATGGCTGAACATAACCATAAGGTCTTTGGTGCTCAGCCTTCACCTGTAGGCACGTGAGACATTTATTTACATACGCAACCACATCTCTCTTCATCCCAGGCCACCAAAATCTTTCTTCAAATCGTGGTACATCTTATTTGCGCCTGGATGTATTGAGTAGCGGGTCTTGTGCGCTTCATCCATAATCTTTTCCCGCAAGTCACCATGCTTCGGAACCCATATCCTGCCATGGAAGGTCTTAACACCCAAGGTGTTCTCTACCAATTCATCCACCTTTCCCACCATCCTTTCCTTATTGATTTGCTGCTCTTTTAAAGCGTCTATTTGAGCTTTGCTTATCATCCTCATAACATCTGGGGTCACTACTAGTTGGCACGCCTTCACCCGGATCGGTTCGTATCCTTCCTTTCGGCTCAGGGCATCGGCTACCACGTTCGCCTTACCCGGGTGATAATGGATTTCACAATCGTAATCCTTTATCAACTCCAACCACCTCCTTTGTCTCATATTTAGGTCCTTCTGCTCAAAGAAATGTTTCAGACTTTTGTGGTCGGTAAATATGGCGCACTTAGTTCCATACAAATAGTGTCTCCAGATCTTCAGTGCGAACACTACTGCGGCAAGTTCCAAATCGTGAACCGGGTAATTAACCTCCGTGTCCTTTAGCTGTCTGGATGCGTAAGCTATAACCTTTCCTCTTTGCATCAACACACAGCCTAGCCCACAGTAAGAAGCATCGGAGTATACCGTTAGGTCTTCATCTCCCTCCGGTAGGGTTAGTATAGGAGCTTTGGTTAATCTATCCTTCAATTCCTGGAACGCATCTTCCTGTTCCTTTCCCCAGTCGAACACCACGTTCTTCCTCGTTAACCTTGTTAATGGGGAAGCTATCTTCGAGAAATCTTTGATGAACCTTCTATAATAACCAGCCAATCCCAAGAAACTACGGATTTCGGATGGCGTCCTCGGGGAATTCCATTGCGTAACTGCTTCAACTTTCGCTGGGTCAACCATTACTCCCTCGGAATTTATAACGTGCCCTAAAAACTGTACCTCCCGTAGCCAGAAGGCACATTTAGAGAACTTCGCATACAGTTTCTCCCTTCGTAAAGTTTCTAACACCTCCTTGATATGACAAGCATGATCTCCTTCGTTCTTTGAGTATATCAGGATATCGTCAATGAATACTATCACCGATCTGTCCAGCATCGGGCGGCACACGCGATTCATCAAGTCCATGAATGCCGCAGGAGCATTGGTTAGCCCGAAAGACATAACCAGAAACTCGTAGTGGCCATAGCGTGTTCGGAAGGCTGTCTTTGGGACATCTTGCTCCCTTACCTTCAGTTGGTGATATCCGGATCGGAGATCTATCCGGGAGAACCAACTTGCCCCTTGCAACTGATCAAACAGATCATCTATCCGAGGTAGAGGGTATCGATTCTTCACGGTCAGCTTATTCAACTCCCTGTAATCTATACACATCCTCATGCTGCCATCCTTCTTCTTCACAAACAGCACGGGAGCACCCCATGGAGAAATGCTGGGCCTAATGAACCCTTTGTCAAGGAGTTCTTGCAGTTGTGACATGAGTTCCTTCATCTCTGAGGGAGCTAGGCGGTAGGGTGCTTTGGCAATGGGTTGGGCTCCTGACAGCAAGTCAATCTGGAACTCTATCTCTCTATCCGGTGGTATTCCGGGCAGATCCTCCGGGAATACGTCAGGAAAGTCCCGCACCACTGGTACATCGGACAACTCTTTCGCTTTATCTTTAACATCCTTGACATACGCTAGATAAGCTCCGCACCCTCGCCTCATACATTTCTCCGCCTTGATCATGGAAATGATCCTTGGAACCTTGCAATCATTATCACCGTAGATCGTAATCGGACTACCATCTGGAGCCGTTAATCGGATCATCTTTTGCTGGCATACTATGTTAGCATCGTGGGCAGCCAACCAATCCATCCCTAGTACGACGTCAAAACCTCCTAAGGGCATGGCAAACAATTGTGCGGGAAAGTAATGACCTCCTAGTTTAATGTGGCAATCATCTATCACTCGGGCTATTCTAATGGACTTACCATCGGCCGTTTCTACTTCGAAGGCATCATCTATTTTCTTAGTTTGAGCATCTAGTGTAGCACAGAAGGATACAGATACAAAACTCTTACTGGCACCACTATCAAATAATATGGAGGCGCAAACATCATTGACAAGGAACGTACCTGACACCACGTCCGGGTCCTTCCTTGCTTCTTCTTGTTCATGGTGAAAGCCCTTGCCTTGACCTTGGGCTTTCCATCATCCCCTTTGTCATCCTCCCCGCTTGTTCCCGAGCCTCCCGCCTTAGCTTTCTTGCAATCATTGCTGCGGTGCCCCGACTCGTGGCAGTTGAAGCATTTGTCCACTTTCGGGCACTCTCTCGCCAAGTGACCAGTCTTCCCACACCGGTAGCACCCAGGGCTACCCATCCGGCATTCTCCAGGATGCCTCCTCCCGCACTTCCCACATTCCTTAATTTCTTCTACCCCCTTCACTATCGCTTGTTTTGCATCCACTCTCGTTTTCTTGTTTCCCGGTTGGTAGTTACCACTTCCATACCTCTTCCCATTATTGTTCCAAACTTTCCTCGTCTCACCCACTGCCACCGGCCTGCGATGATCGTACAACCTCCCACTGAGGTCCACTGCTGACCTGAAAGTGCTAGGTCGAGCAGTGACCATATCCCTACGTACGTCCAGAGGCAACCCTTGTATGTACCTCTTGATCCTTTTGGCTTCAGGAGTTACCAAATCAGGCACTAGACGTGCCATTTCATTGAATTTTGTAGTGTACTCCTGGTGAGTCATATTTCCAGCCTCCAAACTCACAAACTCTTGCTCGACCTTGTCAAGCTCTCTTTCCGGGCAGTACTCCTCTATCACCAACCTCTTCATCTCCGGCCATTTCATCCCCTCAATGGCCTCCTCTCCGTAAGACTCAGCAATGTTATCCCACCAATACAGGGCTGGATCCAAAAGGGAATGGGAAGCAAACTTCACCTTTTGGTTTTCACGGCACTCACTGATCTTCAGTACGGCCTCCATTTCCCTAATCCAACGCTGAGCAGTGGCAGCGTTACCAGTACCATCAAACGTTGGGGGCTTACACCTCTGAAAATCCCCGTAGCTGCACCCCTTCGCCCTCTCTTCCACTTCAGGGCCATCATGGTTACCCAGACGATCTCCCTCGTCGCTCAACTCCTCAGTCTTGACTGCCCCTTTCTTATCAACTTTTTCTGAAGCCGTACTCTTCTTACTGTCGCCCTTAACCTGCTCCACAAATTCCGCAAGCAGAGCGGGCATCACTCCAGACAGGACCTGATGCACCTCTTGGGCAATAGCTTCCTTTACTGTCTCTTTCAGTTTGGCCTGATCAGGGGTAGGTCCCTCAGTTTCCATTTCCAACTCAACCTCCTCCTTAACTGGTTTGTCAACCGGCTTCTTGGTCGACCTTGTTGTTGGCTTCCCAGTTGCACTTGCAGTTTCTTTTGCCTTAGTCGGGGGCCTTCCCCTGGTGCTCCTCCGGGTGACCATGGTTGGAACTTCTTTCTTAGGTGCCATTCGTTCTACTTCCTATAAGATTCAGAATGTTAATATGGTCTTTCAAGGCAAGTTCAGTTCACGACAAGTTTTGTAAATTTTTAATAACAGTGGCCAGTTGTGATTAACTACTTACAGAACTTCCCATGCCATAAACTTTCCTATCCTGAACCACACCAACACCAGAACCTACTATACCTAGTCTATGCACGTATAAGTCACATAAATTCAGATAGGCATCACAGATAACATTATCATACTCTACCTCGACTCTTACTTAAATAAGAAGGCACTACCCTCGGAATAATACCTACAACATACTTGTTACCTCTTGGTATGGAGCTTCTTGGACTGGCATCCTTGACACTTGGTCCCATTATCTGTTTAAGTTTAGGTTTATAAAATGGTTTTCCCAAATCCCTTAAACATTGGCTCTGATACCAACTTGTAAGGCCCACCTTTCTCAGGGAAGCCTCACAGTTGGTCATTCACAGCAAACATAGATTTAAAGCAATCATTTACTCGTATATATGTAAAGATATATTGCAGCGGAAAAATATACTGTAATTCAACCCATTACAACGTAGTTAAATTAAATTATAAACATTGTCTTTAAACATCAAAACTATTTAAAGTCCTTTTAAGCCTTTCTTTATCGGGGATGCCAGTCTTTGAGTGCCAAGAAGCTTCCATTCCATGCTCACATCCCATCAACACTAACTCTTACCTGTCAACTAATATGCATACAAAAGTCAGCTTCGCTGAGTGAATTCTAGGTTTACTTTGCTAAATAACTATCAGAGCAGACATTAGCTTTATCAGTTGAAAATAATCATGTCTATCAAAATATAAATACACACAGGCTATCACTTTATCATTTCTTTATCATTTATTGTTTCGTTATTTTATTACTCTTCTTTATCCGTCAATTCTTTGTCTCTATCGGTGCCTAGGCTCGCCTAGGACTTTACCGACATGCCAATTAAGGACTTACTGCCGTACCCGATCAGGCCATTATTGTCATGCCAATTTAGGACTTACTGACCTGCCTGTTCGAGCATACTTTATCACTTTATCACTGGTGAGGGTACAACGAATGCAACCCTCCTTTATCAATTGCTTGCAAGGCTTTACTTTATCACTTTATCAAGGTACATGTTATGGGCCTCATAACCTTTCTTTATGTTCCACTGTCATGTTTAAGTTATACATAATATAACACAACACAATACATAATAAGAAGTAAACTCTTAGTCTAAGCATTCACTTTTAAATCAATCATGAGAGAATAACCACATAACTGACCCTCCGCGGGACAGCGGGGGTTCGGGGGCGGCAGCCCCTGATAGCGGGGTTCTAGGGGCGGCAGCCCCTAGTGGGGTCCAAGGGGCAACGCCCCTGGCTGGGGCCGGGCTGCCAGGTCAGCGCGCCCGAAAATTATTTTGAACAATTTACATAGCACATTTTACTTTAGGAAAATTTATTTTCTTGATAAAAGGGTCTTAAAATCGTCATCATAAAAGTATGTAATTTAGTATGCATATCACCCCAAAACATTGAAAACGGGTAAATAAGGGGTCTAGAACTCACCTGAACTTGCCCAAGTAGCTTAAATTCTAAGTCACTTAGGCTATAGCCTGAGCACTCTAGCTGCACGAAAGTTAACATGCAAAAACGTCATTTTCCTCAAAATTTCGCCCATAGTTTCGCCTGCAGTTTCGCTGGGCAGCACTTCTGCTAGTTTCGCTAGACAGATTCGCTGCCTTGAGCGCCCAACTTTCGTTGGAATTCCCTAGTCTCGCAAGGTCTATAGGTCTGTCTGGGTCTTAGCGAGGTTACCGGTGAAACTATAGTTTCGCCCCAGCGAAACTGTAGTTTCGCTGGAATTTCTCCTAGTCTCGCTAAATGAGTACGCAGTTTCGCTGGTTAAAGGCTTAAATTCGCTGGATCGGGGCCCAGTTTTGCTGGATGAACTGGAACTCAGATCCAGCCCGTTTTTAACCCAAAATCTTAACTTTTTACGTCCAAATCCTTAGTTTACCTTCCATGAAACCAAATCTAAGCTTTTTACACGTTTTCATACGTAAAAATTCGACCTTTATGTGTTTCTTTAAACTTTTCAAAACCCCAAAACCCTAGAATCCGGGTTTGATCTACAGAGGGCCTTAGAGGTCGATTCTTACCTTGTTTGTTGCTCTTTCCTTGTGTTTTGATGCTCCAATCCACCAGAACTTCAATCCTTCAAACCTTCAAACTCCAAATCTTGATTTTCTTCACTTTCTCTCTCTACTTTCTCTCTCTACGAATTTGGTGGCTAGGGTTGTAATGTGATGAAGATGAGGCTGTTCATGCATGTTTAAGGGCTGATTAGGGCCCTTAAACCCATTAAGCCTAGCCCATTAAGGCTAATTTGATCCATAGCCCACTAATTTACCCTTTATTTCTTAAATTAACCCTTAAAAGCCCATTATTATTAAATGGCTCGTTTCGGGATATTTCGGGGCGTTACATAAGGCCTTAACCATGAGTTAAAACATCTCATTAACCATGAGTTGAAACAACTTATCTTCGTAAACCACAACCTTGAATGCATTTTTTACTAAACCGTTCAACTTTAATGTTTTTTCTTAAATAAATTTTAAAGTTTTCAACTTTAGTGTTTCAACTAGGTAGAACTTTAACCAAAACACACAACTTTCAGCATCAACATCCTATTTGTGTTAGCTTTATTGTGGGACAATTTGGTTCGTTGTGATACTTTTACATAGTAAAATATAAAAGTATAAATAACATATATATATATATATATATGGTAAGGTTCCTTTGTTAACCCTTGTTTATTGCGATAACCCGTTAACCCTAGTGTAGCGAACACTTACACCACTGTAACTAACATTTACTGATTTATATCGCGTTACACCACTGATGTAACGATTTTTCCTCCATTTTTAAAAAACTCCACCATTTTTTTATAACATTTTAACTTTTTTGTATGACTTTATTTTTTTAAACAAATTACACCATTAAATAGATCGTTTTAATATCTTTAATCTGAGTATAGTCTTGCTATATTTTAAAAAAAAAAAATTTAACGTTCGTTTTGGACCACTAGTTTTACCACTATAACTCTAAGTTACAATGATGACGTGGCTTGTTGTGGACCACTAGTTGGGTTAATGGGTTATCGTAATAAACAAGGGTTAACATTTGATCCCTTCCCTATATATATATATATAGGGTTAGGATCATTACATAACCATTTTTTATTTTCAGAACTACAGAAGCATTAATTTACATAAATGTATATTAAGTCTGGTAATACTTAACCTGTTTTACATATGTGTATATCAGACATGAACAATAAACTATAAAAAAACAACTAAAAATCACTAGGTTTAACTTACATCTATGTAAACCAATGGTTTATAATTTACATTTATGTAAATCAATGGTTCTTTCGGTTCTGAAAATAAAAATGGTTCTGTAATGATCCTGATCATATATATATATATATATATATATATATATATATATATATATATATATATATATATATATTATATATATATATATATATATATATATATATATATATATATATTCTATAGTATTAATAAAAGAATGGAATGAATAATGGATTTTCATTTCTTTAAATTTGGCCACAAGTGTTTTGATGTTTGCATATTACCCCCTTGCCCTCATTTTGTTTATAAAGGCCTGAAAAGAGGGTTTGAGGGTTTAACACTCCCATTTGATTCGAGCGAGAGAGAGAGGGCGACGGCTGTGGTTTCCGCCCACCGCCGACAGCCCACCGTCGACCGCCGACAGCCCATCGCCGACCGTAAAGTACGAGGGGTCTATGTCGCCGGTGGCGTCTCCGGTGGAGCCGTGTATCGCCGCTACTGTGGATGGTCGTTCATATCTAAATCGGCCCAGATCTGTCGCCTTCGACGCCGCTGGTGGTCGGACGACCGCCTTTGGTGGCGTCAACACCTCCCTCAGGTCTCTTTTGGTGTTGATGGCATTGGTTCTACCACGGTTGTTGCCTTCTTCTGTCCTTGTCTCTCCAAAACCTATTTAGGGTTTTCAGAACTCTGTTTTGTGTTTTTGTTGATTTTCTTGTTCATTGTCGGTGTTGATGATTTGGTCTCCTTGCAACGTGGAACCTCGGTCATCATCGCCGGGAGCTGCTAAATCTGAAACTCTGGTCTCGGCCGGTTTGTCCTTTATTTGGGTAAGTTAAGGTCGTTTGGTCGGTGATGATGAGGGGTCCCTCATCTGAGACTTGCTATTCTTTGGTTGGTGAAAAGTCGATGATGATGCCGGTTTTCGCATCTGAGACTTCGTTGGTTTTCATGCGGTTGGGCTGGTTTTTTGAAAGATTCATGTCGATGACGATGACCTGGCTCGTCTGAGACCGAGCTTGAGCTCTTGTCACTTGATAGTCTGTTCTAAGTTTGTATTTGATTAATGGTTTTTCTGGCCAGTGGAACATACATACGTCGATAATTGTGATATCTCTTATGAAACTAACTATGAGTTTGGTTGTTGGAAAATACGCATGTCGATCTCATCTGAAACTGAGCTTGAGCTCATTTCAGTCGATGGTTTGTTCTGCCAACTTTTGTCACAATGACGATAACATTTGGTCTTCTGGGTAGGGCATGTGTTCATATGAAATGATGATTCTGTTGGGTATATTGTTTGGTGCATCATGTGTTCTTTGACATGTTGATATGCTTATTCAGATGACATATATACAGAAAAAAACTTGGTCTGCAGTTTGTTTTCTTCGGTTTGTTATTTGACTACAAAGGTTTTGATGTGCGCATATTACCCACCCTCATTATTTCTATAATATTAATAAAGGAATGGAATTTGACTGCAAGCGTTTTGATGTTTGTAACACAAAAAGAGGGTGACTTGTTTCGCCTCTAATCAGTTACAATTTTTCATGACGGTTTAAAGGCGATAATGATAAATAAGTAGGCGTGATTTCGTTGTTCTGGCGCGGCAAATGACAATTTTCAGCCACAACGAGCCGCACATTCAGAGCCTTATGATCACCACTGTGTGGTAAGAGGCGCAACGCGCCGTTGGTTATATACCTAGTATATATATATAATGTTCAATTATATCTTTATGTTTAAATTTAGTAAAAGCTCATTTCTTCTATTTTGTTAAAACACATTCTAACAATTTTCTAACAACCCCACTCTACTAGATGGTTTTTCAAAAAATCATTAGAAGCATTACAGTTTCCACAATACATTAATCACACACTATGATTAGCCTCAATATCACTGATAATTATAGGAATGGACTATGAAATACTTTAATCTCCTTTATAGTTTAACGAGATATATATATATATCAACATATATGTTAGGTTGTATATTAACTTATATATTAGCTACTCTCCCACAGTAACTACCCTTACATATGTGCTTTGTCCTATTTAACCTATATCGTAGGATCTCCAATCAACTAAGTTAGTTTTCTTCACATATCATTTTCCATATATGGGCTTTAGTCTAATTTCACAACTTCATCTCTCATCAATTCTCAGGATGCTGGATCCAAACTTATCGTGTATTTCGTCAAGTAAACAATGTTAATTTGTAATTCAGGACAGTTTTTATGTTGTGTTCTTAATTTACAACTTAAATATCCTTATTTAAATGTTCTAATACTATAACCTCAAGTCTCAACCTAAATCAGATTATAAAATTTGTCTTCAAAAGATACAATTTAAAGACCAACAGAATCCGGCCTATTATACCTTTGAACCTTTGAATATTACATTTTAACATCTAACCAACTGGCATTTGAGTCCAACAACTAGATTAACTCCTTATGATCTTTGTATTCCACTTGGTCACATGTTTGTAATATTAATATGGATTATCAAAATCTTTATTGCCAAACCTTCCTCGTTCTTATTATCAAATGCAAGTTAGCCTTACATTTAAGGCTTATCAGATAGCATTCATCTAATATACATATGAATGCTCATCTAATATACATATATTATCACCGAATAGTTAAAATATCATACAATGGGAGAAGAAGGAGCTTGGCAGGAGGTGTCTCATCATCGTAGAAGAAAAAACAATCAAGCTACGGAAGATGTTACAACATTCTTTGTCACCAACATTCCGCCTGGGTTACCTAGTTACAAGCTGTGGAAGCATTTTCAACACATGGGAAGAATAAAGGATGCGTTCGTACCAAGAAAGCTGGATCGCTACAACAAACCGTTTGCGTTCATTCGATTTGCTGGAGTCAGGAACCTGCAGGAGTTTGAAGCCAAATTAAACCTGGTTACAATAGAAAGTCTGAAAGTGAAGGTCAACATAGCAAGACATTGTCGTCACAATTCAGTAGGGAGAGATGTAGAATATGGGAATCCATACCATTGCCGTGTTCCGCTCAAAGATCAACAGTACACAACTACAGTAGGCTGAACTTACAAAGAAGTGGTCGAGAAGAATGCCTTGAAGGAGCCCGACAACATTCTACACTTAGGAGGCAAGCAGACTAATGCATTCATAATATGGAGGAAGCAGTCGTTATATGGTGAAGCCAAGAACATTTCATGTATGGAGAATATGAGAAAATACTTTGATGGCATTGGATTTCCTGAAGCTGAGCTTAAATATCTAGGAGGCCTAAGAGTCTTGATCGTGTTCTCTTGTGGAAAGCTTGCCAAATCATTCTTGGAGGAAAGGAAGGAATCATGGAGGTCATGGTTTGACTCCCTCCGGTTATGGGTGGGGCAGCCATTTGAATTCCAACGAATCGCCTGGGTTGTAATTCGTGGCCTACCTCCTCATCTCTGGGATAACGAAATAGTGGAGGCTATTAGCTTAAAGGTTGGCAGATTAGCTATGCCGGTTGAAGTCTCAACATGGGATACGAATATCTCAACGGCAAAGGTGGGATTAATTGTAACTTCAGGAGAACTTGTAAAAGAAAGGATGGTTATATCTTGGAATGACGATATGTACCCAATATGGATACAAGAGGAAACGTCTGATTGGAGCCCGGACTTCACATCATCTATGGAGTCATCAGATTTTGGAGATATGGATCTAAGTGACGCGGATGAAGAGCACAATGATGAAGACATACACAAAGGTGAAGACATAGAAGGCGGTACTGATTCCATGTTTAGTTCGGCGGCGAAATTCTCCGGCGATAGTCGGAAACAGACGGAAGGTCAACAGGCGCAAGAAGGTGAAAAGAATGGAGTAACGCCGTCTTTCGAGAATTCGAATAATAGTTGTGTTTTATAACATGAGCCTACTTGCATGGGAATTAGTTGCATGGAAACTCCCGTAAACGTGCATGCGGATCAGGTAAATGATAAGTCCCCTTCGATTGTTGTGGGGGCCACAGATACTGCTTGTCCATTGGTGGGCCTGGATGGATCCAGAGTGTCTTGCACTGGGCCACGAATTGATAATGGATCGTCTCCTCCTATTGTGCCTGTAATTGGTGTTAGCCCTTTGGGGCATCCTCCACAAACAAGTCAGACGGCTTTGTCGGGGAATCTATTGGATCTCAATAAGCCATTGGCGGCACAAGCTTCTGAAGTTAGCTCAAAAGTAAGGATAGTCAGAGATCTAGTGGCGGTGCTAAGCGCAGCAGGGCATCAAAGATGTCTCGATCTCTCAGGATGAAAGATGCCATATGGAGGAGTAAGCGCCGACCGAGCCTTAAGATCAAAGAAAAGAATGGCTCGACATGGTCTAACACCGTCAATTTACAATCAAGGGTGTTGAGGTCTTGTAGCCAAGGAACTAAAAAGGAAATCCAGGATACGTGTAGAGTTGGGGTGGCCTTGGGCTTTGATGTTCAAGGACATGTGCCCCAAATTCGCAGTTTGGTTTTGGGAGACGGGGACCATAATGCAAATAAATGAATTGGATGTCACTGAACATTAGAGGTTCTGGAAGGAACCCAAAGAAAACGTGGGTTCAAGGTATTAAAAAGGAGAAAAATGTTAATTTTATTGCTATTCAGGAATCACAAATGGAGTTGGTGTCTTTTAAGGAGGTCAAGGGTTTTTAGGGAAATTCTTTATTTGAATTTGATTTTATTCCTGCGAGGGGTAGATCGGGAGGCCTAATCTCATTGTGGAACCCTTCAATGTTCAAAGTAAAGCAAGTTCTAAAGGATCAAAACTTTCTTCTCATTAGTGGCACTTTGCAGGGGTGCTCTGAGGATTTGGTTGTGCTAAATGTCTATGCTCCTCATAATCAAGGAAGTAAGGTGGCTCTTTTTGAAAAAATTCTTCAGTTCAAACAATCTATAGCCGGAGTATGGATCGCCCTCGGTGACTACAATGAGGTACGTGTTCAATCGGAAAGATTAAATTCCCAATTCTGCTCTAACAATGCATACAGGTTTAATGAATTCATAAGGCTAGCTGATTTCCATGAATATAACATGGGGGGTCTTAGCTTCACTTATATGTCTCCTGATGGGTCTAAGTTGAGCAAGTTGGACCGTATGTGTGTTTGCTCGGCTTTCCTGCAGAGGTGGCCGGATGCGTCGCTCACCGCTCTCCCTAGAAGATTCTCGGATCATGCTCCTTTAATTTTAAATACGGTGGCCATCGAATATGGCCCGACTCCGTTTCGTTTCTTTGTTTCATGGATGTCAAAACCGGGTTTCAAGGAGATCGTCGTCGCTGCTTATGGTCAAGCTTCTGTTCATGGGCCTCCGGACAAGCAATTCTTGCTTAAACTGAAAGCGGTTAAAATTGCAATAAAGCAGTGGAGAAGAACCTTAGTGGATAAAGAGGCTGGTGATTTTGACAAACTTACTTCCATTATTGATGAATTGGAACTAAAGGCTGATGTTGGAAATCTCTCTGATGAAAAAAAACTCTTAAGGATAAAATGCAAAAAAGAGTTCAAAGAATTGGAGGATGCTAAAACAATGGACTATAGACAAAAAGCTAGGGTGAAATGGGAGAAAGAAGGAGATGAAAATTCGAGGTTTTACCATAGTTTTGTAATGGTCAATGGTCAATGGTGAATGGACTACCGACCCGCAGATTATTAAACAGAAGATCATGGAACACTTCCATGAACGATTTACCGAGGTGGAGACGAATCGCCCGGGTTTTCATTCAAATGAGTTTAAGCGGTTATCCGACGAGGCGCGTGACGACTTAATTAAATCGTTATCATTGGAAGAAATCAAGACGGCGGTTTTCGAATGTGGAGGGGACAAGGCCCCGGGGCCGGATGGATTCAATTTCCATTTTATTAAGTCATTTTGTGATATGTTGTCTCATGACTTGAAGGCAGCTCTCGATTATTTTCATTCGGGTGCATCAATCTCTTTTGGTTGTAACTCTTCCTTTATTGCATTAATTCCTAAAAAGTTGGATCCCTTATCGATTCTTGATCAGAGGCCGATTAGTCTAATTGGATGTCTAAATAAAATCATTTCAAAGGTTTTGGTTAATAGGCTCAAACCGTACATTTCATCCATCATTAGCCCAGAACAAACTGCTTTTGTGAAGGGCAGAAGTATCCTTGAAGGACCATTGATGGTTGGTGAAATTTCAGCTTGGCTCAAAGCTTAGCAAACGTCCAGCGATGATGTTCAAGATTGATTTCAAAAAAGCCTACGACTCTGTGAATTGGAGTTTCCTAATTTCCATTCTGCACCAAATGGGCTTTCCGGACTTATGGTTAACATGGGTTTATAACATGTTGTCTTCGGCTAGGACGTCGGTTCTTGTGAATGGAGCTCCAACTCATGAATTTTCATTTTCAAGGGGGGTCTGAAAGGGGATCCGCTTGCTCCTTTCCTCTTTATTATAGTCATGGAGGCTTTTCATATTATAATCAAGAAGGCAATTGATATTGGCACTTTTCACGGTATTCAACTTCCTAACAGCGGGCCTGTATTTTCCCACTCGTTTTATGCCGATGATGCTCTAATTGTGGGGGAGTGGTCTATAACGAATGCAAAGAATTTGGCGAGAATTCTAAGATGGTTCCAACTTGCATCTGGACTTAAGGTTAATTTTTAGAAAAGTATGCTTTACGGTATCGGGGTTAGCCCATATGATCATGATTTGCTGGCTAACATCTTGCACTGCCGCAAAGGCAGCTTCCCTTTTATGCACTTGGGCGTCCCAATTGGTGCCAATATGAATCGGTCTAGCAGCTGGAAACCGATATTAGATAAGTTCATGTCCAAGTTATCAATATGGAAGCGAAATCTGCTTTCTTTCGGAGGACGTCTTACTCTTAACAAGGCTGTTTTAGGCGGTATCCCGTTATATTATTTCTCACTATTCAAAGCCCCCATAAAAGTCATCAATAAGTTAGAAAACGAAAGGAGAATGTTTCTTTGGGGTGGTCCAAAAAAGATGTCATGGGTGGCATGGGAGAAGCTGTTGGTTCCTAAGTCAATGGGCGGATTGGGTCTCTCCAGTTTAAGAGATGCCAATTTGGCGTTATTGGCAAAATGGAAATGGAAGTTCAAGGACGATAAGGATGCTCCTTGGTCAAAAGTCATTCACGCAATACACACAAATAAACGAAGGCCCGTCTCGATCCCGGTAAAGGCTTCTATCCGGGGGATTTGGAAAAACATCATGGCCGTGGATGATGAACTTAAAAAGGAAAACATCTATATGGAAAACCTCATGGAGTGTGTTGTTGGAAATGGTAACAACACTTGTTTTTGGCTAGATAAATGGGCGGAGGATGCAGCTTTTAAGGACCGGTACCCACTCTTATTTGCCTTAGAAAAAGAAAAGGATTGTAAGGTTGCTAATAGAATAAAAAGGTTAGATGGTGTATTTGAGGTCTCATGGAAATGGAAAAGAAACCTTAATGCCTCCAATGAAAGTCATCAACTCCAAGAATTGTTGGAATCGGTGAAGAGATATTGCTACAAAAATGGGGAAGATTCGTGGGTGCTAAAAGATCAAGGATCATCTTCGTTCTCCGTCAAATTCATTCGTCAACTTATTGAATCTAATCGCATTCCTACCGATCTGGATTGGGTTCCCCTGCATGTTTGGTTCTTCATTTGGCGGGTTAGACTTAATAGATTGCCCACTAAAGAAGGCTTAACTCACAGGGGTATGCCTCACATTAGTATGGAATGCTCCTTCTACTTTGGGAAGGCGGAAGAGGTTGATCATGTGCTAATTCATTGTCCTTTTGCTGCTCACATTTGGTCAAGAATCACGGCTTGGTGTAAGAGTCCAATGGGCAAAGGTGATACGATTAGAACTTTGCTATCCAATATTCTAAATATGGAGACATGTGAAAGGGTCAAACGAGTTACGTACGCTATCTTTGTCGCAACCTTGTGGTTCATATGGAGAGCTCGAAATGATATCATATTTGAAGCAAAGAAAATATCAGTGGATAGAGTGGTGGATGAAGTCATTTTCTCTTCATTTTTGTGGATCAAAAATAGGGGTGGTATAAAAGATTTAGAGTGGCACAAGTGGTGTAACTTAGATTTGGTGTAACTGTTGTAGTCTCGCTTTGTCCCTGTCGGGCCTTAGCATCTTGCTATGGTTCTGTTTTTTCTTTTTAATAAAATGTTCATTCAAAAAAAATCTAATATAGATATGGGGTAGTGAAAAGTTCTCTCTTTCTACATAGGGTCGAGAAATGTTCTCTTACACCATTTCCCAAATAGCTTCCTCCCCCACATTAATTACTTGCACTTTAGTCAAGTTTGACTAATCTCACTTATGATGAAGATTAGATAACAAATATCTATACCTTTAAGTTATTAAAGTCATCAAAGTATGGTTCTCAACTCTGATTACACTTGCACACAAGAGTTTTCGAGGTATCTAAAGCAATACATTCCTTTGTGTAAGCTTCCTACATTTGGTGTTTCACACTACAAGAAAAATGGTTTTTTGTGACCAAGTTTTTTACGGCGATAATGAATTCGTTGCAAAAAGGCACTAAATGACAAAAAATTACTTTTTTGACTTTTCAAGCCAAACCTATTTTTTGCGGCGACAGTCAAGTCGCAAAAAACTACAAATTAATTATTTTTGATTTTTTAATTTGAGATTTTTTTTGCAATAAAAAATAGTCATTGTAAATAATTTTTTAATTTTTTTAATATCAAGAAAATCTTTTTAAGGGCGGGAAAATTCCCGGTAATTCATTTGCGGCGAAATTTCACCGCAAAAAATATCTATTAATTATTAAATCTTTTTAAGGGCGGGAAAAAACTATCTCTGACTAAAAAAGTCAAAAAACGCTTGATTTTTGTCTTTTAGTGCATTATTTGCTACGAAACTTGTATCGCCGCAAATAATTTCGACACAAAAAATGATTTTTCTTGTAGTGATAGGGCAATGATTAAATATTAACCCTCTATTATTGCGATAACTGTGTTAACTTTGGAACATCAATCAAAATCATTAATATTTTTTTAACTAGAATAGTATCATTTTACATATACAACGTTATGTTCTTTTATGTATATGTGTAAATTCACAAGCGTAAAAAAACTTACGACAAATGTAAGTTACACTTACATCACTAAATATTTACTGATGTAAGTGTAACTTACACTAGTGTAAACTTTTTTACGCTTATGAATTTACACATCTATATATATATTAAAGAACATATTTTTATATATGTGTAATGATATTATTCCAAAAAAAAAAATAATGATTTTGATTGATCTTCAAACTTAACACGACTATCGTAATAATAAAGGGTTAACGATTGAACCTTACCCTATATATATGTGTGTGTATATATATATGTATATATATGTATATGTATATATATGTATATATATGTGTATATATGTATATATATGCATATATATATGTATATATATATGTATATATATGTATATATATGTATATATATGTATATATATGTATATATATATGTATATATATATGTATATATATAGGGTGAAGTTCAATTGTTAACCCATCAAAATTGCGATAACCCATTAACTTTTTTGGACCCTTGATGCATTTTATACATGTTGATCCAATGGTCCAGATTTGCCTACCTTTTTTATTTCTTTTTGAATAATTTATCTAATTTAAGGGTAGAATAGTCATTTCCCCCAACCTCCACCTGCAAACCTATCACCTCCAATTGTACCTTCCTGAGTTGCCTACCTTTTTTATATCTTTATTGAATATTTAGATTAATAAGAATTTAAATATAAAATGCTAATTTACTACCAACATTTTACATTTATGAAAATATACAGAGAAAAGTAATTTGAAACAAAAACAATTAACTACGAAACAAAAAAGATACATAAGAAGATATCTAAAAAATTGATCATACATCCACAAAAAATAGAAAGCATAACTATAACATTAAAGTAGTAATACATTCACGCATACTTTACACTACTAATTATACTCTTACACTACTATAACAATTATACTTTAATACTACTATAACATAATATTACTGCATAAAATTCTTACACTACATATTAAAAAATGAACTAAAAAAGGAAAACAACACAACCCTTTGTGTTTCTTGAAAATCATAGCGCACATAATTCTCTGACCCCTTGGCAAGCCTTGATCGGATGAGCCCATTACAATCGGTAACTTTAAAAGTGTCGTCCTGCGTTGGAGCCTTAGACCATTACTATAAAAATTAATGAAATATACATATGAATGTAATGAAGTTGGGTAATTATGTCACGACCAACATATATAACTTAGGCAGAATGTTAAACTACTACTGTACTTTAATATTACACTGCTACTGTAAAGTTTGTATAAACTTGTGTAAGGGTTTTATGATACAATATAAATAGTAACAGTGAAAATATGGTTGTTTTAAGCAAAAAAAATGTGGCTGATGCTACACTTGTGCTGAAATCTAGGAAAAAATATGGTTGTTTAAAGTAAAATTTCAAACATAATGTTACACCGCTGCTGTAACCTACACATATAATGTTACACTACTATTGTAACCTAGGCAGAAAAGTAAAAAACAAAACAACTGGTGATCGGAATAGTTGTAACATAAAACTCTTTTATATAATTATATTTACTACGGCGAACACTTGAAGATATCTAATATTGATCGACCAAAAGACACAATAATCATCAAACAAAACTGGAATCAAAACCTAAAAATTAATATAATAATAATAATAATCTATAAGTTCGTACATAGTAGAGAACCGATTACCTCAAAATCCCCTTTGAAGAAATGAAACGTAACAGCCGATTCAAGAAGAAGGAAGCGGAGATCATTGCCGGAGAAGACGAAGAAGGAGGCAACTCCGGCGACGAAGGCCTGCGTGTAGAGAATGAGCATCCCGGTTCTGCTCGATATCTTCATCCCTTTGTTTGACGAAGGTTTTGAGTTGGTGAATTTGGAGTACTGCAGATGATTGTCGATGAACTCTTCAAAACCTAAGTAGATCGTTGAAATTAGTAAAATTTTCCACTGGGATCCGGCGACTTAATATTGAGAGAGATGAAGCTTTGATTATACGGTGAATGTGATCCTTTTCTATATGTATAGTGTACCAAAAAGTTGTAGAGGTCTGCTGGTGTCAAATCAGCATGAGAAGACCAAAATAGCTGGTGTACTTGCTTAGTGTAAAATTCCGATTTTACCCTCAAAAGGGTTTGACATCAGATGGCGACGTGACAGATTTATAACCACATATTTAGGTTAACGGGTTATCGCAATTTTAAAGGGTTATCATATGATCCTTTCCCTATATATATGTGTACATATGTGTGTGTGTGTGTGTGTATATATATATATATATATAACAGCCGTTAGTTATATTTGTTTATGTCCAATTTTAGGTAAAACTCATTTCTCGCATTTTGTTGAAATGGAAAATTACATACATCACCCTATAAACTTTTTTTAATTACATATATACCCAACTTAAAATTTTAATTATATATATCCGCTTATAAAACTTAGCCAATGACGTATATACCCAAATTAAAAGTTTAATTACATATATCTCCTTCTAAAATTTAGTTAATTACATATATACCTAAAGTAAAAGTTTGATTACATATATCTGTTTATTAAACATAAATATTACATATTTATCTATTTGATTATTTTTATAAAAAAACTTATATAATTAGTAGTTTACTCTTATTTTTATTAAACTATAAATTTTGTTTTTTCTTCCTTACTTGCTTACATTTATTAATATTTCTTACTAAAGGTTTTTATGTTCTTTATGATTTTTTTTACATTTTTATGCTAATTTTTTCCGGTACCTGTATGAGACACTCCGTTCTCATTATGTAACATAAAATTATGTGTTCCGGTCATGTTGCAGAACGAAGGTGCAAATGTCTCGTACAGGAACCAATAAAAATTAGAATCAAAAGGTAAAAAAACAAAAAAGAACATAAAACGTTAGTATAGAAATATTAGTAAATAATCAAAACTCGTAAAGCCAGTAAAAAGAAAAAACATAATATTATAGTTTATTAAAAGTGAGAGTAAATACTCTAGCTCCTTTGTCTCATGTATCTCATGGTTCTTCATTAAATACTCTAGCTCCTTTGTCTCATGTCTCGTACAATACTTGGTATTTGTCACTGTATTTTCAGTCGCAAGTGGTGGCAATAACTATATGCAACTGATTCGCCACCAAATATACGGTGGCATGAACCTCCAGTTGGGCAGTTCCCACCGGTTTGCCACAAGGGGTTATTTTGCGAACGAGTTGGCAGCCGCACCAAATATATGGTGGCAAGAACCTTCGCAGTTGGGCAGTTGCCACCGGTTTGCCACACTGCGTATTTTGTGACCGAATTGGCGACCGCCTTTTTCATGGCAAGTGTTTTGCCATTGTTTTGCACCGTTAGTTTGCCACCACATTGCTACTGTTTTTTCCCTATGGTATTGCTACCGACTCTTGTCATCGTGTTGCAACCACAATTTTGCCTCCGTTTTGCGACTACGTTTTGCCACCGCTACGTGCTAATATTTGCCATCGAATTGCCACCGCTTTTTGTAATTAATATTATATTTCTATTTCTTTTTGCTACCTGTTGATAACTTCGACTAAACTAAATATACCATAATTCAATTATAAAAAAATATAAGATCCAAATATAAGTCATATAAATATATATACCATAATTCAATTTATAAAAAATATAAGATCCAAATATAAGTCATCTATCTTAACATAGTAGATATCGGAACATCAAAACCATATGACGACAAAATAAAGTCATTTATTTGCTAAATGATGGGAGTTTGAGTCACGATTTGCAACATTGCTTCAATGTTCGTCACTCTTTCAGGCAAAGCTACATGTTAGAAATTTTAAATAGAAACACACCAATTAAAGAACAAAGGATGAGTTAGACAATTAGTTGATTAAAAACCTAAATAGAACTATCATAAGTTATTCTATATTGGCTCTTTTGGTGAACAACAATAGTATTAAATACAACATGTGCAAACATCATTATGATAAGGGTAATTCTATTCCTATACATGCTCCGACTTAATAAGATAATTACAAAAATCATGATGTAATTCAATTCCTATACCTACTATCATAACGTACCTCAAGCATATCATTTAACCATTAACAATTAAACCTTAATAATTTGATTGATCAAATGAACACCTACTTGAATGAAAAAGAGTTTCCCAACAATAAAAAAGAATAAACATACGTCTATTTATAATTAATTAACTTAACCCAAGACGACAAATTAAAAGTAGCAATTAAAATCCCGTTGTATCTTTAACTAATTAATATAAATAATCACCAATTGCCCGACAATAAAAGAGAGTAAACGTACCCCAGGGTCTTCTCTCCCATGTCCATATGAAGTATTGTTACATGATGTGAAAGATATACCCGTGATCAAGGCTGACGGGTCACTAACATTGTTTAATCCATATAGTTTTCCTTTGTTTATGCCACCACTCGCTCATAACCATAAGTCTATAAAAAGTGGGTGTTTGATTTGATCCTCTCCGTATTTGTCCACAATAAATGCCGTATATACATATATTTTGAAAGTTAAATGAAACTTACCTAAGTTTGACACAATCTATCATCAACCCACCCCACATCTTGTTGAACATTTTCTTCTGGATCAAAGCCTTCTCCTAATCCCTAGACTACCGAGATGCTACTCTTAGAAAATCTATATAAACGGGTCATCAGCGCATCCTTTACACGTAGGTTTATCATTAACCATAAGAGTCTTTGGGTCCACCCTTACCACATTCGTAGGATCAAACGAAGTACATCTGAGCAAAACGACTACACAACATCCTATGGTGCTATGATATTCTAACTCTAAGATCTCATCTAATAATCCACAGTAGTCACTTTAGTGTTCGTTGTAGGAAGCCCCTTTGACACACACAACACTATTTTGTGTGACCCGTCTATCGTAAGTTGTTTGTGTGTGGAATTTATAACCATTGACGAAATAGCCCTTATGTGACTTAACATAAATGAGAGGCCCTTGGGCTATATATCTAGGGTGTTCCTTATATGGAACATTCATAACCTACATTCATAAAAGTGTGTTATCTTATGTGTGACACTATAGTATTAAGATTTAAAGTTGTGTCAAAACTCTTACATGCATCTGCAACCACTTAGCAATCATCTTTAATTTTATCTCTTGTTGCTTCATAATAATTCAAGAATGAATCTCTTAATTCTTTGTCATATGACCAGACAGATGGATGAAGCTCTTCACAGTTAAGCAATATATAAGTATGAGCTTTGTGTCTATCTTCATCTATAAGAATTGTTCCTTTTCGACCTCTCTCAAATAATCCTTAAGATGAATGTTTGAATATGCTTAACTGAGAATCGATATCAGAAAAACAAGGAATATTAGGGGCAAAATTCCGAGATTCACGTGTCGTTACCATCGGATCAATATATATGGAGAAATATATAGAAAGTTCATCTACGAGATATGATTCAACAATAGAACCTTCAATCCTTGGCTTGTTTTTAACCGTTCTTTTCAATCAACCCAGCTTCCTAGAAATTGGAATGTAAAAGAAGTATAAGTAGTTACTCTACATCAAATATGTTATATTTTATTATGTTAAAATAATTACCTCTCTGATATATCCACCTAAACTGCACTAGACCACCAAGAATATCTTCATTGGTCAAATATATGACAAGGTGTTCCATTGAGTCAAAGAACCTAGGTGGAAAGATTTTTTCTAGCTTGCAAAGTGTTACGATGATACTTTCTTGCAATTTTTGTAGATCTTCAATGTGCAAAACCCTTAGCGCATATCACACAGAGGAATGTGCAAAGGTCTGTTATTGGTTTCCATATTTGCTTTGGTAACATCCATCATAATTCAATAGGTAAAAAAAGTTGCATGAAGGCATGGCAATCAGGACTTTTAAAGTTGTAGAAGGTACCATCCTTAACATTCACACATCCCCTAATATTTGAAGCATACCTATCAGGAAATTTTACTTGTTTTAACCATTTACCTACTTCAATTACCTCCTGTTTGGTCAAGGTGTATGATGCTTTTGATTTATAAAGTTTATTGTTTACCCTCCAAATATGCAAAGATGATCGATTGCTATACTCCTCTACATCCTTTCTTTCTTTGATACTATCATTTGTTTTAAGAGTGTCCATGATTGTCTAAAATAGATTCTAACACTAGGAAGTTGGGTAGTGGATGAGGAAGGGTTTTTGGAAGGGAAGTGAGAAGGAATGAACTCCACGTGTCGAGAATGATAGAGACGTCGGGTCTTAGAGTCATAACATTTGTAAGCCGACTTTGAGTTTGAGTAACCAAGAAAAATGCAAGGGGATGACTTCGGTTGGAGTTTGGACGTGGTATAAGGTCGTAGCCATGGATAACACAAACACCCAAAAGGTTGAAGCTTGGAGTATTTTGGAGGTTGATGGAATAAACGTTGGAAAGGACTTGAGTTGTCAAGAATGGGAGTTGGTAGACGGTTGATTAAGTAGACGGCAGTCTGAAAAGCATGAGACCAAAATGATAAAGGAAGGCCGGCATAGTGTAAGAGAGCAAGCCCCGTTTCAACGACATGTCGATGACGGCGTTCGGCTATACCATTTTGTTCTGGTGTGTGAGGAGGGGTGGTGTAGTGAGAGATGCCATGATTTTTAAGAAATGGAATTAGGCCTTGGTACTTGCCACCATTATCAGTGAAGATTGAAACAAGTGGGGTGTTAAAGAATTTTTCAACCAAAGCTTTAAATTGGGGAAATAATTGAGCAACATCAGACTTTCTTTGCATTGGTATAGCCAAATATACTTCGAATAGTAATCAACAAAAATAACATAATATGAAAAGTTATCAATCGAAGTTTGAACAGGTCCCCACACGTCGGAGTAAACAAGTTGTAGGGGTTTATTAGCACTAAATGAATTTTGGCCAAATGGTAGTTTATGACTTTTATTGATAGAACAAGACTCACAATGATCATGAAAACTTAACATACTTTTAGAATTAAAACCTAAACATTTGATAATAGACTGAAAAACTTTAAGAGACGGTGGCCAAATTTATGATGCCAATCAAGAAAGGATAATTTGGTGGTGGAGTTGATTTGGAGCTTGCTTTGTAGATTGGATTCTAATGTGGCATAATACACATCATCAGTGTTCTCCCCCTGCATGATACGCGCCCCCGTGCGAAGATCCTTAACAAAAAATAAGACGGGAAAAATTCAACAGAAACTTGGTTAGTGCGACATAATTTGGCAACTGAGATAAGGTTTCATTTTAAACGTGGCACACATAAAACATTTGGCAAATATAAAGTTTTGGAACCAGCTGCAATATGTTTTTGACCGATATGAGAAATGTGAAGGCTCTTACCATCACCAAGTACTATCTCGTCTGGGCCACCGTACTCGGAGAGATTGTGAAGATTTGCACGATTGGAGGTAACATGGTTCAATGCTCCACTGTCGAATAACCAAGGTGCAGTGGGATTAGTAGGACCTGCGGTGGTAATATTCGCCATCGGTGCAAGCGATTGTGCAGCCATAATAGTGATGTTATTATCTTTTAAAAACTTGGCTAACTTTCTGCAATCTGGTGTGTTATGCCCTGGAATACTGCAGAATTGACAAAAGTTAGCAATACGATTTGAACGACTACCACTAGATTGTTGTGAGTTCCATGAAGTACGGGTAGGACGTTGTTGATTAGTTGATGAGAAGCGGCCCGATCGAGGGGCATGAGTGGAATCATTGCTGGATCTTGAAGATTGTCGATAAGTTTGCCCTTGCCGGTTGGTATAATTCACTGTAGCAAGGCCTGGTGTAGTAATAGGAGTAGCCTCTTTGAGGGACCTTTCAAAATCAAGGAGCTTGTCAAATAATTCTGGAAAAGATATTGATGTTTCACGAACCTTTAGTGCAGCAACAATGGTCTTATATTCATCACCAAGTTGAGAAATAATATGAACCAGGAGATCCTCTTCAGCAACCGAACTTTGAGCGAGAGCAAGATCATCGGCGATAGCTCTCATGTCATTTAGGAAATCAGTAATAGAACGATTACCTTTCGGATTTTGGACGAGTCTGGATTTAAGAGATATTATACGTGACCGGGAAGCACTTGCATAGCTCGCATTGAGTCGTTCCCAGGCTTCTCGAGCCGTATTTGCAGAGGAAACAATCGGTTGAATGGCATCAGAACAACTGCCTAGTAATGCATTGATGAGAATCTGGTCTTGTTGGAACCAAAGAAGGTATTCTGGATTGGGTTTGGTTGTTGTGTCTTTGTCCGCAACGCATTTAGTCGGAGGTTGCAGGGAGCCGTCGAGGTAGCCAAACAAATTGAGTCCAATTAGGGTCGACTGAACTTGTTTTCTCCATACCGGAAAATTAGTATCAATAAGTTTTATGGGAAAATGAGTGGCAGCAGTAAGTTGAGTGACTGTAGTAATGTTTGCCATGGGAGAAGTGGAGAATAAAATGGTGATCAAAGGAAAAAGCAGGATCAAGACTCGTTGGAGAAGATGTGCTCTGATACCATAAGCACAATATGGTATATAGAATAATTGCAATAACATACAGAAGGTTCATGGCTTTTAATAGCCAAATACAACATATGGAAATGCGTAATTTATGAATCTAAACATGGTATACAATTATTAAATATTGACTAAAGAATATTACTAAGATTAAAAATAAATTCAAATTTCAAGTGGTGGATCAATTGTTTGAATGATCCGTAATAAAAAACACTCTTCTCGATATACATTACATTAAGGTTGTGTGAAATTAACAACATGGGACAATATTCAAGCTCCCAAAAAATACTTTTCTTTGCCTAATTATGAGTTTTACCAAACTTTAAATATTTATACTTTGAGTTATGTGTCACACCTTCATAGACAAATGGAATGTTAAAGACTTATTCATATACTTGGCAACCAGTTAACTCGGGTGGAGGTCCCAATGAACGTACTGATTTATTAGCTTGAAATCCATTTCAACCTTTTCGAAAAGGCGTCATTGATCCATACACCACCATTTGGGTAGTTTACACCACCACGACAAACGGTCGTTTGTCATGGCATAAACGGTCGTATAGGATGAAGCAAACGGTCGTTTGCATGGATATAAACGCTAGTTTGCAGAGCTGCAAACGGTCGTTTGCATAAGGGTAAACGGCCGTTTACAGTAAAATAAACGGTCGTTTGTATTTTTTTAATATTTTTATTTTAAATTTAAGAATATTCTATTAATTATGTTAAATTTTTATTAATTATATTAAATTTTTTATTATATGAATTTTTTTTATTAAATTTTTATTAATTATATTTATAAATTTACTTTTTTTATTTTTAATTATATTATACTAATAATTTATATATTATTAAGTATTTATATATAGTTTATAAATATAAAATAAAATTTATATATAAGTGTAAAATATTTGAACCTTATATAGTTCGTATAAATTTAACTTATAGATAATTTTTCAAATAAATTAATAATTTACTAAACGAATAATTTATATATAAGTTTAAAATATTTGAACCTTATAAGATGAACAGTTACAAGTGATACTAATCTAATCTATATTGAAACGACTAACAGTTTTATTTCGAAGTATATATTGACTATATCTTTGAAGTCTCTCCTCGTACTTTCTTTCCCACGCAGCCGCATTATTACTTTTGTGAAAATTCCATAACGGCGTTATGAAAGGCAATGGATATTCACCCTCCAAATACACAGAGACGTAGTGGCAACCATACACATGTGCAATAGTAATGAATTGGTGGTACATGAGTTCATCCGGACCTGTCCATAGCGGAAAATAAGTTGCACTTTCAGTGGGAGATAAGCATTGAAGAATCACATTAAATCTGTTGGCGATCAATAATCCTGTGTATGGCATTATCATCCAATGTTGATGAGGAGCTGGACCCGGTTGTAGCCATGATAAACTAAGTTCCGTCTCATCATATGAGCTGGAGAAAAGATTTCTGTACAAATTAGAATTGTTATGTAACTCGTTTAAAAGCTCATACCTCATGTTTAGCCAATATTCTTCACCGTATCCTAAGGAGAAGGAAACTGCACGAAACCCACAGTTACCATCACTGCTTACGTTCTCTATATGTGTTATATACGGATGGAAAAGTGTTGGAATCTGTATTAGTAAAGGATGATGATATAGAGAAGATTGAGTTGTGTTATCTACGTTTGAAGTATGTTTTGGGGGGCTCAACCCCATAAAATCATAACTAACAAAATCATCTGTCGTGTAGGTATGACCTCGAGTAGGTTCAGCAGGTGAAGGGTCTGGTTTGTTTTGTTTTTGAGATTTGAGTGTTGGCCTTCCACGAGTATTTTTTTGCACCGTAGGCTCGTTAAGATTTATGCTAATAGGATTTGTTATGCTTTTTATCCTTTCTAACCAATTCCTTTTCACCGTGGGAGTTTTTTGTTTCCGGTAAGCTTCTTTGAACCTCTCAACTTCGTCATCACATTGAATATCTTCTTCATCTTCGTTTAACAACACCGGTGAAAAGTCAAGCCTCCTCCAAAATATATCTATCGAATGTAGTGGAATAGGTTTGCCTGCTTTTAAATACTGTGTGATTTCACAAGCACATGGTAAACCGCAACTAGTACGAATATGGCAGCCACAGGTTTGTGATTGGTTTTGAATTTTATTAACTCGTGTCAGCTCTCCAAGTAATATATCCAGAGCTTCATGAGATATGTTAGATAACAAAGAAACAAATAAATTATGTTTATGTTGATGTTTTATTTTTATCCGACTTTCCTCGAAACTTGCCTTTATTTGTGTCTCCTGTAAACGTACTATGTTATTTAAAATTGTTATAAATTTATCTAAATTTGACTTGTCAGAATTTAAATGTTTTTTTAACAGAGCATGTTGGCTTTCTACTCTGTTTGTTGTTCGCTCTCCAAAATTTACATGTTGATCAATCCACGCAGACACGAACATCTCTTTATAATTTTGCAACCAGTTGACATCCAAATAATTAAACACAGCTGCAAAGAGAAATCAAATATGTTAGTTTCAATTTCATTAAAATAAAAACAATAAATTTAATAGATCAGGAAAATACTTCGATGCTTGTTCATCAACTTTGTCTGCAATCGTGTTCGATTTTCATAGTAGGCCTCAATTGTTGGAGATTGAAGCAGAAATCTCCAGTAATACATAAATTTATCCCACTCAGTCTGAGACTTGAAAGATGGTCTGCAATGCTTTCTGATATTCTCCTGTATATGATATCTACAAAGCAATCGGGTTGCTTCTGGAAAAATTACTTGGCATGCATCCATTAATGCCAACTCTCTATCGGTGACTATGACACGTGGTAGCATATACCCATCCAATGTTTTCTCAGACAATTTAAAGCCCACTTGAAATTATCTTTTTTCTCATTTCGTATGAATGCGAAAGCAATACAAAATGTCTTGTTTGTTGAAGTTAAGCCAACAATCTGAAGAAAAGGGAGGCGATACCTGTTCGTCTTGTACGTGCAATCTAAAATAATAACATGCGGGAACGCACGCCATATTTTTAGTGAAGTGGGGTTAACAAAAAACAAATCATTTAATTGATTTGATTCGTCATCAGTAGTAAAATCATAGATGTATCCGCCCATCTGCAAAGAATGAAGAAGTGATTGCATTGGGGTGGTTCCAAATTTATCCATCTTTCGTATCTTTGTCCGTGCATCGTACACGGTTTCAATTGTAGATATATTTTTATCATTATTTGCTTTTAAAGCCGTAAGAATATCACGTGGCTGCATATTTTTTCTTGTAAGATCTTCCACCAATGCATACTCTTCTTTAGACAATCTTTTTGCATAAGCATGACCCTCCAAAAATTTAGAAGGTTCATGGTTATGTTCGTCACAGACAACATGTATTTTCCAACCTCGATCTTCTTCATGATATTTTGCTATAAGTTGAAATGGACAACCTATCTTCTTTGTGCCTGAATGTGTGGTTGAATCTGATGTTGACTTGTATACACCACCACGATCGCACATAAGAAATGCCTTGTTGACGAATCCGTATATAGTCTTCTTCGTTCGTTGTGTGACAATAACATATCGAAGGGCGTGTGCAGTGTTTTGCACCCAATCCATTAACTCTTCTCTTGTTTGGTACACCCAATCATTATAAAATTGAGACATTATTGACTTGAATTACGATGATGTGTGAATAAATGAATTTGAATACTTGTGAATTTTGAATTGTGAATTGTGAAATGTGTAAAGGGAATTTATAGGCATCTTCCATTTGAATTATTCTGTAAACGATTATTGAACGATATGTATACAATTGTGAATTGTGATTTAATCTGGCACATTTCCCAATTATTATTATACAATAAATAAATTCTTTATTACAATAACTAAAACATAAATAAATACATTATTACAATTAATAAACATAAATAAATTCTTTATTACAATAACTAAAACATAAAAAAATTACAGATCATCAGGAGGATCTTGATATGGAGGTATCCACATTTGATTATTATGTTTAAACCTCCACCTAACTTGTGGATAATCTGCGATCATGTCCATCCGTATAAGATGTTCACGATCAACAAATCCGGACATAAGTACCGGCCCGTTTAAACTTGCCACGTTGTCAGGGGTGAGAATATGTAAAGACTCGGCAAGTCGAGTAACATATGTACCACCACAAATATGTTCGGTTTTCTTTGAACCCGTGCAAGAAGTAAAATAATCAGCAAGCATATATGCCAGATTACAAGACCTCCTTTTAATCAAACAAAATAAAAAGAACAAATCCTTTTTAGTCACCCCACCACTAGTCATCCTACGTCCAGCTATAGTATGACCAATAACGCGATGAAGATATCTATACAACGGATCGTTTATTCTTGTAGCTTTTGTTTTATTGTTAGGTATATATTGGCCATCACCAATTTCTTCCCAAATATTTCATCATTATAATCTTCTAGAAATTGTGTAAGACCATCCAAAAAATCAGATTGATGGGTCTCTTGAACTGTATATAAACCCATCAAAACACCAAAATCGGCCACTGAATAATTACGTGGCACCCCCCCGAGAACAAAACTGATAGCATCGTATCACTGTTAAAAAAATATAAGTTCAATTAAATGTAAACATGAAATTATATATAATCCAATTAAATTGGTATACCTGTAGTTAAGATTGTTCGAATCGAAATTAAAAGTGGAGAAAAACTCCAAACAAAGCTCCTTATATTGTGGACCACTAATTGCAAAAAATCTTCTCCACGGCTCGTTCATCATGTCACGAGCACGAGTAAATTCCCCACGTCTCGTAACAAATTAATATCGAACGCGAAGGCTCAAATTCTTTATCTAAAAGTTTCTGAAGTCTTTTATATTCATCTGACCCTCGTCGAAACTGAAGCCAAGGATGATTAGAAACACGAAGCGACGCCGTGTCTTGACGTGAACTTGAAGCCATTACCTACAATAATTAAAATTAGTAACACAATAAAATATATATTAAACTAGTTTATTAGAATAATACTAATAAACAACCTTTATAATAAAATAATAAGGAAGATGAGGAAGATGATGAAAATGAAGAAGATGATGAAGGAATGGATGAAAAAGAGGTATGGAGGTGTAGGAAAATTATTGAACGGTCGTATGGGATGAGGGGATGGGGAAATGGAGTTCTTAAATCGGCCAAAAAGTAACGACCGTTTGATCAGCTGTAAACGACCGTTTGAAGAAAGAAAACGACCGTTTACATAAAAGGATACGACCGATTGCAGCAGAGATAAACGCCCGTTTACAGGCCTGGAAACGACCGTTTGCAGCCATGTAAACGACCGTTTACAATAAAGTAAACGACCGTTTAGTTCAGATGTCAAATCAGGTGGTGTGCCAAACCCAACGCCCTTTCGAAAAGGGTGTGATTGAGGTAATAATCTGTGATGATAGTCAAACCAACTTGTTTCCCCTAGCATTCAATTGAAATGATTATGTGTCTCCCATACAATATGGGCAAGCTAAGTTCCTATGGGTGGTCTAGCCAGACAACATTATGTATGCAGGGTTTGTTTTCTAGTGAAATTAATATTTGAGAAGATTAACCAGAAGAGAGACAGTGACAATAGGGGTCCGTGAAATATACATTCATTAATAGTATCCATGTTCAGTGGTCTTACTTTTTTCAACTTTGTAAAGACTACAATCACTATATTCATTTGAACCAATGTTTTGAAAACCGGCCGGGTCCGACCGGTTCGACCGGAACCAGACTCCAATCCGGTCCGGTTCGGTGCTTAAAACCGGTTTAACAGTGAATCGGTGGACCGGTCGGACCGGTTGAACCGGTTTTTTTATAAAATTTTTTATTTTTTTGTAATTTTTACATAAATACGGTCCGGTTCTTATATACGGTCTGACCGGTTGAACCGGTCCGACCAGTAAACCGGTAAGGCGTCCGGTTCACTGTCCGGTCCGGTTTTAAAACATTGATTTGAACATTTATTTGCAACTATAATAGACATCTCATCCGACCTTTCTACTATTTAGTATTTACCAAAAATTATTTATCAAAAATGGCATATAAATCGTATTGGTAAGTATTCATTTTCCTCCTTTGTGTAGACAGTGGAACTAAGGTATTCAAACTATGAACTTTTAAGAAAGAGATTTCGTAAACATACACCAAACTATACACTTTTATTTGAATTTAGGTTTTGACGTAATAAAGTTCAAGCATTAAATGTTTTATTTTTACGAACGATGAATGTACCACCATTCTTCGGATAATAGAAGTTATTTTACTTGTGCCCACTTATCTCTTTTCCAGCCGGGAATACACCTTAAACTCATAAGTGAAAATTTTTTTGTCTCAACCCTGAGCATGTTTGTATCAGAACAATAAACTTTGATAACATGCGGTGTATTAGTTTTCAATCTTATTTAAAAGGAAGGGCCTAATTTGTTATTTTTAAGTTAACCACTTACTAATTTAAAAGGTAACCAGATTGAAATCCTTAAGACGAGAGGTAGTCTTCCCATTTTCCCTACATTTTCTCATGTGGCACATAAGCGCCATGTAAGCGATTTTCATTTAGCTGTTATTCTTATATATATATTTTTTTTTGTTTTGCATATCTATGTCCTAGTTTTTCCTACTATACTTACTTTTATCAAATTAATTAATTTTTAAGTTTGTATTATATTAATAACTAGCTATAGTAACCCATGTGTTACACGGGTTGAATAAATAAAAAATTAATATAATAAAATTTATTAATTATAAAATAATATTTTATGATTAATATCACTGAAATTATGTATTAGAAATGACTGTAAGTTATAAAATAGTGATATCAACTTTTTAAAACTTTATTTTTTTTCAAAAAAATAAATAAACGTTTTGTTCTAAAACAAACCGTATAAAAATGTCATTTTTAAAAATTTTCTTATTATAACTCTTAAATTTAATTATTTTGGTTTTAAAAAAATAACTTTTTAAAAATACCAATTTTAAATATTTCATATTTTAAAAAAAAGTCTTATGCTTTAAATAAATTTATTATTTTATAAAAAAATTATTTATTTAGAAATAACATTAATAATAGATCTCTTTATTAATTTATTAAATCTAAAAAAGTGTTAAATAGTATTATTAGTAATTAAGGTAATTATTTAATAGGAGAGAGAGGCGGGAAAATTTTGATGAGAATTATTGTGGTGTTGACACGTGTCATCCAAGATACCTTTTTATTAGAATAGGAAGATTTATAATTTGATTAAATAAAATACATGATTAAAATACATTTTCATTAATTAAAAATACATAATAGTATAATTTAATATAAATAGCATCCAGTACGGGTATTTTTCCGAGTACGGTCATCTCAACTTGTTCATTTTCCCGATCTTGTTGTGGAACAACTCCCAACATCAGCCTGGAATATGCCAATTGATCTTTTAAGATGAACTCCAAGTCGGCTTATTGTTGATATCTTTCAAAGCTTGTTGTTGTTGCATCAATACAACCCGAAACTCGTTGTTTCTCTTGCATAAACCAGAACTTCTCGACTCGAAGTTTAGATATTGTTTAGCTTCAGTTTGACATCAGCTATTAAAGTTCTCAATCTTTGCTGGAAGTTGAACTTTTTATGTGGATACTGCGATCGATCTCTTGTCTTTCTTACTCAATCTTGCAGCCTCTTCATTGACATTAGGATATTGAGTTTCTGAAACGTGATGTAGTGACTAGATTCATTTGTTTCAAACTTTTTGTAGCTTGTGAATCACTACCAATCGGAGGAATATTGACCCACCCTGGATGAGGCGAAATAATCCTTCACGACTTCTTGTTTAGAAAGCATTTTTTTCTTGCAAACCTCTTTTTAGTTCGAATTGGTGTTTCCAATAACATCCTGCTCACTATCACCACTAGACTGTAAAACACCAACTCTTTTTTCATGAAAAGAGTTCCCCTTTCTTCATAGCAAGGTTAAGATCCCTTCAGTTTGAATCTAACTGATTAAGACTTTGTTTCTCACTTTTAATTTGAATGTGAAAATAAATGGTAACCTACACAATGAAATATAAGGAAAAAATATACATATCTTAAAAATTAAATAAAATATATAGATATATTAAAACGAAAAAATTAAACTGTTCTCCATAAGCCATCTCGATTTTACTCATTTCCCATAACCTAGACTTTCAAACCATAAAGCCACACTCTTGGTAATGTCACTTCTTCTTGATCAGTCAATCTACTAGCTTTTGTTTCCATTTTGCAATATTCTTTCTATGCATTTGACTCAGTACCTTTTTGTTGTCCCCCACCACCTCCTGAACCTTCTCCTTCTCCTCCCCGGGCACCTCTAACATCCTATCTCGATGGAGGTAATGTTTCGACACTCAAATTAGAGTCCTCGTGTGACAACCCAAAAATCTGAGGTTAGGTAAAATTAAAATTTTAAGAATTACCTTAAATGGATAGTAGACACACACACACACTTTATTAGAATTCGTTAAGTTGATTTTATGCGATTAATCTTATATGAAATTCTCATGTTTTTACATAGTCGCACGTGAACATGCATGCATGCATAAATATTTACGTGCATATATGTGTAATATTTGCATGAATCTTGCGATTATCAAATCGTAGGATTGTGTGATTAGTTACTTGGATGTTAATGCCCTTATCTACATGAAATGAATTAAGATTTGAAACTTAATCAAACACTACTAATCAAGTTAATATCTACAAACTATATGTCAAAAACAAAACAAAACCAATCCTAAACACTTAAACACATACTTAACACTAGTATCGGCTCATTAGGACATTAACTATACTAAATTAATCACTAATCATATGACTAATCCTAGCATTAGTGACCAAGCGAGTCACTAACCAGTTGATCGCCACCTAGCATCACAATGACACTAAGCCATCCCAAAAACTTGCCACCTCTCCCTAATAAACCAACTAATCATCCCTATAACCACCACCTCACCATCCTAAGCTAGACCTCATGATGAGGGACTCTAGTATCTTGAAACCTCTCGGCCGATGGAACCAAAACCACCACACCCACAAACCACCACAACCGCCACCATTATCACTCTCTCGACTCTCTCTCCCTCTCAGTTCTTAAGTCACCACCATCACCACCTTGCTCTCTATTCTCAAATCATCACCATCATCACCTTCTTGCTCTTCGTTTCCACATCATACAACTAACATCACCACCTCTTGTTCACCAACCGATTATCACCCTTAAGAACAACATGGAACAAGTTATTTCCCACTAGCTTGTGATCAACCTTTAAGCTCAAGGACTACTATACCAAGTGGATCATCAAGGGTCTACCCAAACTGTTCTCCTAAGTTCTTTCATCACCAATCAATGTTTGATTCCTAAATCCACTAGATAAGAAGTACATATGTGTGTTTAACTATCACATCTAAACCAACCCTTTAAGAATCATCAAAGTTATTCATAAAACCTCATGAACACATGATTTTTATAAAAAATTAGGAAGAAAAGTATTCAAACCAAAAAATTAGAAAGTTTTATAAATCAAGGATTTAAACAAAAAAATACAAGAATTAACACTACAAGAAAAATGACATTTAGCAAGGACAAAAGTCCTCACTAAATGTTAGAATGTCCTCACTGAAGATGTATAGCGAGAACATGTCCTCGCTGAATCTCCTCGCAAAAGCCCCGTGGCTACAGGTCTACAGCGAGGATAGTCAACGAATACAGCGAGGACATCTCTGATTTTTGAAAAAGTAATTAAATACCCTACAGCAAGGACTTTGTCCTTACTAAAAATTTACTTTAAATAATTATAAAATACATATAACATTTATATTTATACATTATACATGTATAAATGTATTATAAACGTATTTGTCAATATATTTACACATTATACGTGCATTTATTAAATACCCTACAGCAAGGACAAAGTCCTTGCTGTCTTTTAGAGAGGACTTTTTGTAGTATTTTATTTTGTCATTGCTAAAGACTTTAGAGAGGACTTTGTCCTTGCTGAATGACTGGGAATTTCACTGCCATTTTTGCTGTAAATGCAGCTTCCCGTCCAGAATGTTTCTGGGTCAATACCTGTTCTGTTTTCCAGATTTCCATCAAACACCAATGATATAATCAATCATACAACCAAAATATCATCATACCATAATCGGTTACATAATCTAATATCAAGATCTAAGTTCAAATGATAAATTCGGTTACATAATTTAATACCAAGATCTAAGTTCATAAGAAACATTAGGATAACCTAGTCAGAGTTGTCGCTCTCGCAATCAGAGTCAAATTCAATCACAATATTGTGTTCTGCCAAACCTTTTACAACATTTTCCAATTTAGTAGCAAGGCGCGTATATTTTTCTTTGATGATGCCAGCTTTTCATTGACTTGTTCTTGGGTGTAGACAGGTGGTGGTGGGGTAGATGGTCCTGGACTAGAAGATGATGAAGTGTATCGGGCCAAACCGGGTACAACATGTCCACGACCCCTGTTAAACCCACGACGTGTACCCAATACCTGATCCATGATCTGCTTCTCTGTCAACGGGTTAGCTGCACCTTCTTGTCGGCTCAGTAGGTCATTCATTTCATCCTGTATAGTTACAAAATAATAAATAATCAATGTTATATAAATCTAATCATTTATGCAAATTAACCAAAGAAAGTACCTAAAACTAAAAATAGCCAAATAACTAACTGATTACTTACATATTGTTGTTGAGCAAGTTGTGGTAATGGGATTTTCCCATTTTTAGAGCACCTCTCCTTGAAATTCTCGATTAGACTCGGATATTTTCCATCAATCTGACGCTGTACGTAACACATGAAATAAAGTGAATATGTATAGTTAATAACAATTAAACAAAAATGCACAAAACCTATACTACATACTACCAAACTTACATTACAATTTTATATAATATATATATATATATATTTGATTTAAAAGTGACTTACACGGTCATGTCTGATCGATACAATAGACTTGGTCCCATGGTAACTTGGTAGCGGTGACGGGATCTATTACTTTTGTTCACCGCCGAGCGGCGAACATTGTCTTCGCTGCAGTAGGAATTGACCATCTCATTCCACATCTCAGGCGTCACGCCCTCGGGAACCTTTTGGCGGATGACCTCTCTATTTTCCAACCCCCCAAGTTTGGGGAAATTATTTAACTTGAACCTGTGTTTTGCACCAGAATAGAGTTCGGCGCAAAGCTTCATGATACCAGCCTCAAATGGGATTTTGTAGCTTGAATTGTCATCATGGATGACATCTTCAGTAACTTCTACCATAATATCTCTGTCCCAAATCTTACGATGATTAACCTCTTGGACGACTTTCCAATAATCTTGTCTTTTAGATGGAAAAAGAGAGAAAAGATGGCAAAACTAAGAGAAGAAATAGCTGTACAGAAGGCCAAGGAGACAGAACTTAATAAAACTGTTCATGTTACAGAGGTAACGATGAGAGCAAAACAAATGCTAGCAACCATGTCACACGAGATGAGATCTCCATTATCAGGGGTCGTTAGCATAGCAGAAATTCTATCAACAACAAAACAAATGTTAGGTCTAGATTGTATAGGGCTAGATCAATTTTGTATAGGCTTAGTACTTGAAAATCAAGTCTTGTAATTAATACTTGTAACAGTCAAAATATATATATATATATGCTTTGAATCTATAGGATAACCCCATATATATGTGTGTGTTGATTTGTGACTTGACAGGGAAAAACAATATACTTGGATGGTTTCCTGAAATTGACCAAGTGTAGGAAACATCTACGGATGAACATTATTGTTAATCCGTAGATATGTTTCTTACAAGACCACATGACCAAGTGAATGTTCCTGCGGATGATCAAGGACCATGAAGTGAAGACTCCTACGGAAGAAGAATTTCCTACGGAAGAACAACACTCCTACGGAAGAGCAAATCATCTACGGAAGAACAAAAGTTCTGCGGACGACAAAGCTTCTGCGGAAGATCATTATACTTGTGCGATTGCAACTATCAAGAAGTCAAACAAGTCAACACACTCAATAACAAATTCCGAGAGATCCGGTGTTTCCTTAACCGACTCAAACCATCTATAAATATGAGTCCTAGGTTTCACATCTCGGAGAACACAATCAATCAATATCACGGCTGTCAAGAGTTCATTGTGCAACCCTAGCTGCCGTCACATCAACATCAAACATTATTCGATTCACAGAATTCGATTGTTCATAGTCATTCATTATTATTCTTTTGTAATCATTACAGTATAGTTAATGAACTACATTTGAATTATTATTGATTTCGTATTTATTGTGTTTCTGAGGTTGTGTTTATCATTAATCATTACAAACAATTAAACGTCAATTGGTGATAATTCCGCGATCATTAAATTGATTTATTTTAATACTGGTAATTCCTGAATCGCGATCCTTGGATTCACAGTGTCATGCATATATACATACAAAAAGACACAACATACATACATACACACACATATATATATACATACACACATACACTATTGCAATTCTGAGCGGATTTTTCTTTCATTTACGAAAACTGAAAATATATTTAAATACAATATTTTTATTTCGATTTAAAAACAAAATTAAAATTCAAAAATACTTTCAGCGAGGACAATGTCCTCACAATATGTGACTCGGGATTTTTTTGGTTTTGGAGGGAATCGAAAATACGTATTTACGCGATATTTTTTAAGTTTGGTGGGAATTGAAAATTAAAAAAATACGTATTTATCTATAGCGAGGATATTGTTCTTGCTATAGATCTAGTCAAAAAAGTCCCGCCCTTTTATACATTTTCACAGTCAATAAAATTAATTAAAAAACAAAAAAAACCTGAAAACTGTACTGCGAGAATATTGTCCTTGCTAAAGGTCTGGTCAAACTAGAAAATCAACTGACTCTACTTTTTTGTCTTTTAGTGTGCTATAGTAAGGACATTATGTCGTTGCTATAGAATTTTGTTGCTAAAAGTTATTTTTCTTGTAGTGTAAAGGGTTGAAACATGGATATTCAAGATAAATTATATTAAGTACTTCATTGATTTGTGATTGTGAGAATAAAATTTCAAAACTTTTAGAAAATAGTTGAAATACTAATCTGTTTTATGGGATAATAATATTAAATATATTAATTTATATGATTAGTTCAAGGAAGTGAAAGAAAATTATTAAACAGGAGATACAAACTTGATAAAAATCTGAAAAAATTATATAATAACCCTAATATTTTCTGGGAATTTCAAACTAAATTTCGTGAATTAATTCGTAGGTATGACTAAGTTTCGTATTTTAGAATATTTACTAAGAGGAAAATCGAAAGTAATAGTAAAGCAGTAGGATAAATCATGGACAATTTACATAAATTATAATGCTGAATGGAACAGTGTATAGAAATTTCAAAAGTTTTAGAGATATGTAGCTATTTCTTCCATTTATTATAAACGTTATGAAAAATCTAGTAAATTGTTTGTTATGAGTTACT
This sequence comes from Flaveria linearis, assembly GCA_024085815.1. Taxonomy (NCBI): domain Eukaryota; kingdom Viridiplantae; phylum Streptophyta; class Magnoliopsida; order Asterales; family Asteraceae; genus Flaveria; species Flaveria linearis. Next base: position 52,296,976 of record CM044014.1, on the reverse strand, counting down.
GATTCAAAAATTTATGAGATGATAAAGATTTTAGAAAAATTATTCTGGTAAAATTTGATTATTTTTGGATAACGTAGCTACTTATTAGGAATTTTGACATAATTAGTGATTCAAATGCTAAATATTTTAAAGAATAAGATTTATTCTAATAAATAAATATTTTATAGGAATTGTTTGACTTGTGACTGGAGTTAAAGTGAGTAACATAGTCCCTTTTTATTATAAAGTTTGGGGGGAAAGCATATTGTTTATGTGAATTTGATGCAAATTTGAGAATTTTTGATCTGTTACTGTCATATTGAGACAAACATTAATTCGGATGAGGAACCATCAAATAATATAGGCAGCGCTACTTAGGAATATATTAACATGCATTTGCCCGATGAGGGTAATGATGTTATATTATTTGATTTTGTGATTTGTATTTGGCATTTATGAATCACTTGAGATGTGAGTAGGTTTGGCTATGAGTATGATTGTGTTGCATCAATTCAAAATTATTTATGTTGTTGATTAAACCTATGTTCTCACTAAGTTTATGTTGACTATTTTGAGTATGTTTTTTCAGGTTAGCATAATGTACTATAATCTCGTGTATACGTTCAACATGTTTAGTGATCAGCACAACTATTTATGGAAGCTGTGCCTTTGGTTGACTATCGATTTATTTGACTTAAGCCTCTACGTGGATGTTCACATCTACTATTAGCTGAAGAATATGTGAAATGATGAAGACATAAAAATAAAATAGGATTACAAATGTATAAGTCTAAGATATTAGATGAAATTTTATAACAATGTAATCCTATAAATTATAAGATAATGAAAATATTGTTTAGTTAATGATGAAGACATAAAATAAAAATAGGATTACAAATGTATAAGTCTAAGATATTAGATGAAATTTTGTAACAATGTAATCCTATACATTATAAGATAATGAAAATATTGTTTAGTTTATTTCCGTGATTTGCATATTATGACAATCAATGTAACGGACGAGTCACACTCAAGCATTTCACGCTTCCATCGAAATATGACAGATTGGTATCAAAGCCATTCGTTATAGAGAATTAGGTATTATTAGTAGATGCCTAGACTATAATCATAAGCTAATATGATAACAATTTTTAGCATGATTAATGTATAAATATTTTCTTTCTATGATTCTATGTGAACATGTCTATGCTTAGACAATAATGAAAATATTGTATGAGATGTATATGATTATGTGAAAATATGAGACTCTGTGAAATTATTTGACTAGTACTAGTAATATTACAAATTGAAATTTTGTAAGAATTTTTACAATATGAGTACTGGTACTTTTGATAGTTACTATAATGAATCTAATCATTCGGATCATAGCAATTATAAAGAAACAACACCAGAAATAGAGCCACGGGACAAACTAGAAGTATCCTAACCCGAGGCCAGAACCAACATCAAGCCTAAGTTTTACGTTCGACGTGCACCAATAACAATCAGGAGTTATACAATCGAGACCCCTAGGAAAAGTGTGCGACGTGGTAAGAGATTTCCGGCTAAGGAAATTTAGAAATCAGAAGATCCAAACCCAAAAACCTTTCCCCTGACATTTGAGATAACACCCACAGCTCAACCGGATAACTCTGAACTTGAAGAAAATGATCTAAGAGACAAAGGTTGGGAGAATGTCAGATAGAAGCAACCAACCAGATCCGTAAGAAAGTTAAGAAGATACAAAAGGAAATTCGGATGATTCAAACAGATGTCAAAGAGATGAAGGAAGAAAGCCAAAGTACTTTCACTAAAATGTGGAATTGGATTTGGGTAAAATAGGATTGTAGGAAACTCTAGTCTATTATGTGAACTATTTTAAAGTATATAAAGTAAGAACATAATAAACTATTTTGACTGAAATTTTATGCAATAATAACGTAATTAATATTTAGTTAAATATTCCGCCAAGAAGAGATAATCAACCTGTACGAAGAACAAGCCGTGTTCGATACCCAAGTACTAGATTAGAGAAGAAACTCCGTCAATGAATAACACTAATAGTGAGAATGAAAGAATTTCTGAACTAGTGTCTCAGCAATTGGAAGCGGCAATACCTATGCTAGTAGCTCAACTTTAACAAAACTTCAACATTGGAAGTGTACCACCTAGGAATAAAGAACCAGACAACACTACAGAAGTAGAACACCCCGAGGAAGGAGTGATGGAAAGAGTTAAAAAGGGACGTTCTTACAAGACTTTTATGTCTTGTAAACCCCAAGACTTTAATGGAAAAGGAGGAGCAGTACAAGCGTTGTGTTGGTTAGAAGAATGGAGTCAGTATTAGATATCAGCGAATGTGCTGATAATTATAAGCCCATGTTTGCTTTGCATTCACTGAAGGGAGAAGCACAGTCATGGTGGAAGATGGAAGTTCAAACTAAAGGAAGGGATGTTATAAATAAGTTAAGTTGAGAGGAATTTAGAAACCTAGTAACTGAGATATACTGTCCTTATAATAAGATAGAAAGGATAGAAGAAAATTCTTAGCACTAGAAATGAAAGGTGACACCAGAAGCTAAAAGGATAGGAAGATATATCTGGGGTTTAGTACCACAGATAAGAGGAATGGTAAAGTTAGCCATGCCTAAGACTTTTCAGGATGTAGTAACGCTATCAGGCAGCTTGACTGATAAGATGATAGGGAAGGGATCCTTGACTGATTCAAGGATTGGAGACAAAAGGAAGTGGAGCAACAACAACTCTAGGGGGATATTCGGAGGAAATCAGTAGAAGAAGGTAAAAAGAACTCCTGTGAGAAATTTCATGGGATTTGTCCAGGAAAGGAGACCACAAACAAAAGGTCAATCGTGGTGCAATGCCTGCAAGAGACACCATAATGGTACATGCAGGGTGGTGATTTGCTATAATTTCAAAAGAAGGGACACCTGTTAAGAGAAGGTAATAGACCCGCAAACCCTAAACCAGTTTGCTACCAGTGTGGAAATGAGAGTCATTTTCGCAATAAGTGTCCAGAACTGAAAGGAAAAGCCCCAACCAACCAAAACAATCCACGTGGTAGCGCATTTGTATTACAAGATGAAGAAGCCCGACATAAACAAGAAGTAGTGATGGGTAAGTTTCTTATTAATGATCAATACGCAATGGTAATATTTGATATGAGAGCAATTCGTAGTTTTGTTTTGAATGTATTTAAACCTTTACTTAATTCAACCTCAGAGAAACTGAAAAGTAAGTATATGATAGAATTTGCTTATGGAAAGATAATTGAAGCTAGTGAAGTTATTCCTAACTGTATCTTAAATTTGGATGATCATTGTTTTGATATATATTTGATTCCTATTGAATTAGGAGGTTTTGATATTGTTGTGGGTATGGATTGGTTAAGTAAGAATCAGGCTGAAATTATTTGTGAAAAAGAATGATTAAAATTCCTTTGACTAAAGATAATAAAACTCTTTGCATATATGGTGAGAAACCTAGAGGTGCTATGAAGATAGTCTTATGTAAGAAAGCCCAGAAATATTTAAGAAAGAAATGTCTAGCATTTCTAGCCCATGTAGTTGATTCAAAATTAGATAAGAAAGACTTAGAAGATGTTCCTATTATTAGAGAATATCAAGAGGTATTTCCTGATGAATTAACAGGATTGCCACCCCTCATCAAGTAGAATTCAAAATTGAATTATTACCAGAACTGCTCCTATTACCAAGTCCCCGTATCGTTTGTCGCCAACAGAAATGAAAGAGTTAATGAGACAACTTCAGGAATTATTAGACAAGGGATTTATACATCCTAATGTATCACCTTGGGGAGTTCCAATTTTGTTTATAACGAATAAAGACGGATCCTTTTGGATGTGCATCGAGTATAAAGAGCTTAATAATGTAACTATTAAGAATAGATATCTTCTTCCTAGGGTAGATGATTTATTTGATCAATCGAAAGGATCTAGTTACTCCTCAAAACATGACTTAAGGTCAGGGTATCATCAGTTAAGCATAAGGGATGAAGATACACCTAAGACTGTGTTCAGGACTTGATATGGTCATTAGGAGTTCCTTGTAATGCCATTTGGGTTAACAAATACTTCAGCATTGTTTATGGATCTAATGAACAGAGTGTGCAAACCTTACTTAGATAAATTTGTCATAGTCTTTATAGATGACGTTTTAATCTATTTTAAGAGTAAGGAAGAACATAAGAGGCACCTAAGACTAATATTGGAGTTACTTCATAAGGAGAAACTGTATGCCAAATTCTCAAAGTGTGAGTTTTGTAAAAGAGAAGTTGTCACACCCCCGCTTATAGCGGAAACACGAGGATGTAACGGACGGGATCGTCATAACACATTGTTAAGTTAATAGAGATGCATTAAATGAAGAAAGTCAACGTGTCATGACGTCACCCGACACAAATGGAGACTTGTGTCGCAGTTAGTCAATTCCACGACAAACATAGTCATACAAACCAAATAAATATAAGTCCCACAACCCGGGAACAAATGAACATAAGTGATTAATGTAAATCAAGCAACTGTCACAGACATCCAATGAGTCTAAGTAGTGCAATCCTAAGGTCGTCGTTAAGGCAGCATCCCTAGCTATCCTCAATGATTGTTACCTGAAAAGATATGCTCAAAATTGTTAACAATAATGTTGGTGAGCTTCGCAGGTTTGAATTGTAAACATGTAATTGATGCTGTATAGTGTTTGTAGTGGAATACCGTGCATACAGTTATAAGCAAGCAATATCACATACCATGAGTTTTATACAACCAAACCTAATGACGTACACACAGCAATTGTCGGAATATATTCACCCAAGGCCGGATTCCTGGCAGGTGGGATGGTACTCACAAGTAACCATTCGTCAAGGGTGGGGGTGTCAACCCAGTAGTACTACCAATACCTATCCGTTGGTTCCTACCCGGAATTAATGGTTGTAAGAAGAACCACACAGTAACATCATGTATGCTTCAGATAAGTACTTACAAAACAGTATCACGTTGATTCCAAGTATGAAAATTGTATGTATATTGAACAACATTGAAAACTGATGAGCATACTTTTCCCCCATGTTTATAAAAGATTAAAACAATTGTATAAGCATAAAAAAGGGCCGTGAAACTCACCTTGACGTATAGGTGTATAAGATGATAATAAGGATTAAAGGATGTTCCAACGAATTCCTTTACAAGAACCTGACTGTATATATTACAAGATTTTAAGGTTAAGGTTAACAATACGATTAACGTTCAATAAGAATTAGGTTTTTAATAAGTAAAAAGTTTATAGAATAATTATGGTTTGATTCCATTAGAGGAATTATATATGTATATTTAAGTTTTTAGAAACGAATTTAAGTATAAATATAGATAAGATTCAATATAATAAATAAAGCTTTATAATTATTCAATATTAATTGGAATAACGTTTTGATTAATAACAAGTTATTAATCTAACCTTTAGTTGGTATATTTTATAAGAAAGCAACATTTGGATCAAAAAGATTTATTATTTGAAACAAATGATAGTTAATAAATTAAAATAAAAATAATCCAATTGTATTATTGAATATGTAATGTTTTAATGAAATAAACAATATTAAATCTATTTTATAAAAATTAGACTAATTATATAATTTGTTTTAAAAGATAATACTAAAATAAATAAATAAATACATAATTAATGTTAAAATAAATTCCAGAAAAATAATTAGATGATTTTAAAAATATTGAAATTTTATAAAAAGAATTTTATATTTAATCTGATTTTTTTACCATTTATTTAAAGGCTAAAAGGCCTTAAAAAATAGGTGAGGGAGTCAGGGGTCGAACCCGGGCCCTCAAGGATTGCTAATGCTCGGGGAACCAGTGAACCATGGGCCACGGCCGCGAGATATCACGGTTCCAATTGTTTTTAAACAACTTTCACTCATCCCCCCCCAAACCCGTATGAACCCTAATCTGATTCGAGCCTAAATCGATCCCCAATTTGATTAGGTTAACAAGCGAATTCATGGGGCTTTGGATCCCCATGTAAAAACGAGCATGTATGTATGTTCAATTACCTTGATTGAAGATGTATTGGTGATGAACCATTGCAGAACAGTCACGACAGGGGTGAGTGATCGATGGTGTGTTTTCGTGTGTGTTTCAGATGGATTGAAAGTTGCATATGATTAGGATTAGTTATATAGTCGTTCAGATTCGATTATAATAGTGTGTAGTGCGATTGGTGGCCTGTAAAGTGGCCGAAAGTGTGTTTGGTTCGAGATCGCACTACTCAACTTTATTCTTTTAAATTGTTCGTTGGTTAGGTTCGATCCTTACACGCGATGTTGTCGGGGATGATTGATTGGATTAAACCGATTTATTGTAGGCGTTTTGGCTTCGCCGGAGTTGGCCGGAGATTGGTGGTCGGCGGTGAAGAGTCCGACGGGGAGAGGGAGGGGCGGTTTGGGTTTTTTTTAAAAAAATTACATAAATGGTCCCTGTGGTTTAGTTTGTTTATTATTTCATGTGAAACTTTTTAAAACAAGTTTCTTAAATTACGATAATAGCCGCTGGACTTATAAATCCAATTTTTGTTTTTATATTTGTTTATTATATATTTTTTTGTTCTTACAAATTATTAATAGAAATTGTATTATTATTAGGATGTTATTGTTATTATTATTATTATTACTATTATTATAATTTTGTAAATATTGGAATTAACATCGTATTAAACTCAATTGTTTATAAAATTAACTTTTCATTAATAAAAATACGGGATGTTACACAAGTACAATTCCTAGGACATGTAGTTAACCAAGAAAGAATTCTAGTGGACCCGGCAAAGATCAAAGCAATCAAGATGTGGCAAGCTCCAAAAACACCCATGGAAGTACGTGAAGTTTTAGGTTTGGCAGGTTATTATAGAAGATTTATAGAAAATTTTTCAAGAATAGCCCAACCTTTAAAAGAATTAACTCAGAAAGATAAACCATACGTTTGGGGAGAAAAACAAGATGTTGCATTTGAACTATTAAAAATAAATTATGCAGTGCTCCTATCTTAGCCCTTCCAGAGGGAACATATGACTTTATATTATACTATGATGCATCATATCAAAGTTATGGATGTGTTTTAATGCAACGAGATAAGGTAATTGCATACACATCCAGGCAACTCAGAGGAAGTGAAAAGAACTATACTACACATGACTTAGAATTAGGAGCAGTAGTGTTTGCACTTAAGATTTAGAGACATTATCTATATGGAACCAAGTGCATAACTTATACATATCATAAGAGTTTGCAACACATATTCAATAAAAAGATGCTAAATATATGGCAGAGAAGATAGGTGGATTTACTAAGTGATTATGATAATGAAATCAAGTATCACCCAGGAAAGGCAAATGAAGTGGCTGATGCTTTAAGTAGAAAAGAAAGAACTAAGCCATTACGAGTCCGTGCTTTGAGAATGGATTTACACTCGGATTTAATAAGTCAAATTTAAGAATCACAGAAAAAAGATGAATCAAAAGGGGTGTTGAAGCAGAACGGACAACTGGAAGTTGTGTCCGATGGAATTCTGAAATTTAGAGGAAGAAATTGGATTCCTAACATTGGCATGCTTAGAGAAACTATGATAAGAGAAGCATATAAATCAATATATTCAGTACACCCGAGAAATAAAAAGATGTAAAAGGATTTGAGAAGCCAATATTAGTGGCCAGGTATGAAGAAATATGTTGCAGAATTTGTAGAAAAATGTGATATCTATTAAAGAGTTAAGGCTGAATATCAGAAACCCTCGGGATGTTTACAAAAACCAAAAATTCCTGAGTGGAAGTGGGATCAGATCACCATGGATTTTGTAACTAAGTTGCCCAGAACCATAAGTGGGTATGACATAATATGGGTTATAGTCGACAGACTGACTAAGTTAGCTCATATCATGCCAATCAGAGAAGATTATAAGATGGAAAAACTAGCAAGGATTTATATAAAAGGAATTGTGTCTAGACATGGAATACCCATTTCAATAATATCTGACAGAGATAGTAGATTTACTTCAAGATTCTTGCAAACTTTGCAAAAAGCATTAGGAACTCAGGTAAATATGAGTTCAAACAATTCAAACATTGGAAGATATGTTGCGAGCCTGTGTGTTAGATTTTGGTAGTAACTGCACTTACCTTTGATAGAATTTTCATATAACAATAGATACCATACCACTATCGCAGCGGCTCCATTTAAAGCTTTATATGGAAGGAAGTTTAGGTCACCTCTGTGCAGGAATGAAATAGGAGATAGAAAGTTTAGAGGTCCCGAACTTATATAGGAAACATCTGATAAAATTAGTGAAATTAAGAGCAGATTGAAGGCAGCAGGTGATATGCAAAAGAGTTATGCTGATAAAAGAAGAAAGCCTTTAGAATTTCAAATAGGAGATAAAGTGTATCTAAAGGTATCACCATGAAAGGGAATTATCTGATTTAGGAAAAGAAATAAGTTAAACCCTAGGTATGTTGGCCCTTTTGAAGTAATTGATAGAATTGGTTATGTAGCATACAAGTTAGACTTACCTCAGGAATTAAGTGAAGTACACAACACCTTTCATGTATCTAATTCGAAGAAATGTTTGATAGATGAGATAATAAAGGTACCAATACAGAAAATCAAAATAGATAAGAAACATCATTTTGTGAAAGAACCAGTGAAAATTATGAATAGAAAGGTAAAAAGTTTAAGAAGAACTAGAATCCTAATAGTAAAGGTCAATAGAATTCAAAGTGGGCACTTGAATTTACATGAAAGGGAGGATGAAATCAAAAGAAAATATCCCTATCTATTTGAGGTTAAACTGAATGAAAAGAGTAACTACACTAAAACCTCCACAATATTTGAGAATGCCTACCAATGAATTTTGAGACGAAATTCTTTTTACGGGGGGAGAAAACCTTAAAATCCAAGGTTAGGTAAATTAACATTTTAAGAATTACCTTAAATGGATCATGTGTATGTATATATATATATATATATATATATATGTATGCATGTGTATATGTATGTATATATATATGTATGTATATATATGTATGTATATATATATATGTATGGATGTATATATATGTATGTATATATATATGTATGTATGTATATGTGTGTGTGTGTATATATATATATGTACTTTGTTAGGATTTGTTAAGTTGATTTTATGTGATTAACCTTATATGAATTTCTCTTGTTTTTGCATACTGGTACGTGAACATGCATGCATGCATGCATGCATAAATATTTGCGTATGTATATGTGTAATTCTTGCATGAATCTTGTGAGTATCAAATAGTAGGATTGTGTGGTTAGTTACTTGAATGTTAAATGTCCTTATCTACATGAAATGAATTAAGATTTGAAACTTAATCAAACACTACGAATCAAGTTAATATCTGCAAACCTTATATTAAAACCAAAACTAAACCAATCCTAAACACTTAAACACATACTTAACACTAGTATCATCTATTTAGGACATTAACTAAACTAAATTAATCACTAATCATATGACTAATGCTAGCATTAATAACCAAGTGAGTCATTAACCTACTTGATCGCCACCTAGCATGATCATGACACTAAGCCATCCCAAAAACTTACCGTTTATCCCTAATAAACCAACTAATCACCCCTATAACCACCACCTCACCACCCAAAGCTAGACCTCATGATGCGGGACTCCACCATCTTGAATCCTCTCGGCCGATGGAACCAAAACGACCGCACCCACTAACCACCACAACCGCCACCATTATCACACTCTCGGCCTTCTCTCCCTCTCGGTTCTCAAGTCAACACCATCACCATCACCATCTTGCTCTCGGTTCTTAGATCATCACCATCATCACCTTCTTTCTCTCAAAATCCACATCATACTACCAACATCACCACCTTTTGTTCACCAACCGATTATCACCCTCAAGAACAACATGGAACAAGTTATTTCCCACTAGATTGTGATCAACCTTCAAGCTCAAGGACTACTACACCAAGCGGATCATCAAAGGTGTAGCCAAACCATTCTCTTAAGTTCTTTCATCACCAATTAAGGTTTGATTCCTAAATCCACTAGATAAGAAGTACATATGTGTGTTTAACTAACACATATAAACCAACCCTTTAACAACCATCAAAGTTATTCACAAAACCTGATGAACACATGATTTTATCAAAAACCAACAATAAAATGATTTAAAACAGAAAATTAGAAAGTTATATAAATCAAGGATTTAAACAAAAAAACATACAAGAATTAAAGGGTTGAAACATGGATATTCATGATAAATTAGATTAATTACTTAAATGACTGTGATTGTGGAAAAAAATTAGAAACTTGTTAGAAAATATTAGAAATACTAATATGTAATTTATGGGTTAATAATATTAAATATATTAATTTATATGATTAATTCAAGGAAATGAAAGAAAAGTATTAAACATGAGATCCAAACATCATAATAATCTGAAAAATTTATATAATAACCCTTATATTTTATGGGAATTGAAGAATAAATTTCGTATTTTAGAATATTTGATAAGAAGAAAATCGAAAGTAATAGTAAAACAATAGGATAAATCATGAAAAGTTTACATAAATTATAATATGCTGAATGGAACAGTGTATATAAATTTTGGAATTTTCAGAGATATGTTGCTATTCCTTCCATTTATTATAAAATTTATGAAAACTCTAGTAAGTTGTCTGTTATGAGTTACTAATTTAAAATTTTATGAGATGGTAAAGATTTCAAAATATTTTTGCTGGTCAAATTTGGTTATTTTTGGATAACAGTAGGTACCGATTAGGAATTTTGACGTAATTAGTGATTCAAATGTTGAATATTTTAAAGATATAAGATTAATTCTAACAAATAATTATTTTATAGGAATTGTTTGACTTGTGGCTGGAATTAAGGTGAGTAACATAGCCCCGTTTTGATTTATAAATATTTGGGGGAACAAACATATTGTTTTTATGAATTTGATGCAAATTTGAGAATTTTTAATCTGCGACTGTCATATTGACACAACCACTAATTCAGATGAAACCGTCAAATAATATAGGTACCGCTACTTAGCAATATGTTAACCTGCATTTGCCGGATGAGGGCAATGATGGTATATTATTTGATTTTGTGATTTGTATTTAACAGTTATGAATCACTTGACATGTAAGTAGGTTTGGTTGTGAGTTTGATTGTGTTGCATCAATTTAAAATTATTTATGTTGTTGATTAAACCTATGTTCTCATCAGTTTTATGTTGACTATTTCGAGTATGCTTTTTCAGGACAGCATAATGTATTATAATCTTGTGTATACGTTCAACATGTTTAGTGATCGGCACGACTATGTAGGGAAGCATTGTATTTGGTTGACTATCGATCTGTTTGACTTCAGCCTTTACCTTGATGTTCACATCCACTATTAGCTGAAGAATATGTGAAATGATAAAGACATGAAAATAGAATAGGATTAGAAATATATAAGTGTCACACCCCCACTTATAGCAGAAACACGAGGATGTAACGGACGGGATCGTCATAACACCTGGTTAGTTTACACAGACATAATAAATACAAAGATCCACGTGTCATGACATCACCCGACACAATGGTGACTTGTGTCATGGTTAGTCAGTTCTACGACTAGCATAGTCTAACGATTAATGAATATTCAATTCAACATAAGATCCAACAATTAGAAAAGTTCAACATAGTATTCATAAGCGAATTCAAATGATAGTCAAAACACTAGTGCATGTCTACTGCAATCCTGAGGGTCTCTACTAACTCATCAGCTTTAGCTATCATCTTTGATTATTATCACCTGAAAAGATATGCTCAAAAGTCAACACATGGTTGGTGAGTTCATAGGTTTAAACATAAATTGAAAACTTGTTGCTGTGCATGAGTTTATGAATCATAAGTGTATACAGTTTATCACAAGTAATATCACATGAGCATCACAACCAAACCTATGACGAACCACACAGCAATTGTCGGAACATATTGACCCAGGTGTCGATCATAACCACAGTCAGTTTCAACTAGTATACTAACATACATGAATGGGGTGTCAACCCAATAGTACTATCAATATCTGTCCGTCGGCTCTAACACTGGAGTTAAATAGTTGTGATTAAAGAACCACACAGAAACTCATGCATAAGATATAGCTTGCAAATAGTAACACGTTAATCCAAAATAAAATGAGTTCACAGCTAGAAAGAGTGAGCATACTTTTCTCTCAAAGATTTATAAAATTATAATGAAAATGGGATCGTGAAACTCACCTTGATATGATGTGCGAATAATGATGTAGACTAATAAGCTTCTACTAACACGGGCGAATCAAAAATCAAACAGCTATAATAATAATAATCAAATTGTAAACAAGTCTAATAACGTTATAGTACTCACGATCAATATCGGGTCGATTCGGCCTTATTGCGCGAGACTCTCTTATACATACACACACGCGCGCGCGCGCACACACACACACACACACATATATATATATATATATATATATATATATATATATATATTATTTATATGCAGAATAGTTTGATTACTCATGTGGATGAGTATGCATATAGATGTAGGTATATAATTAATTCTTGACATCTTATTTAACTAATGTTTATACTTATAATTATATAATCATGTGTGTCTTATTCACTTCTTTCACCCTGATAATATAGTTTTACTCATGTCAATATACACACTATATCAATATGTATATATCCATATAACATGAACCCATTATATTACATACCTTACACACAATTTATATATATTTACCCACACCTACACGACACGCTCTCACCATATACTTACGCACATGACCACAACTCACACTCACATACACATTTCATGCAGCCGTATGATTAATTATATACTTGGCCACATATAAATACACATTTAGCCTAAACACTCATGCACACACTTAACATAATTAATTATGTACTAATACACACATCACTTTGACAAACACATTCACACACTTACTGCACTCACGCACACATGCACCCTTGGACTTGCACCCTTGTGCGCTCACTTTTAACAACCCATGATACACACACTCAAGCATGCATACACTTTTTGTTTGTTTCTTTCCAACGACACACACATATATCTACCATACACACATATACAATCTATATATACATATATTCACGCATCGCATGGCACACACACGCAACATACACAACCACAACACTACACACACACAACTCACGCACAGCAAACACACTACACAGTACATACGTATTTTATCAAACACACACACAATCCATATATATACATATATACACACATCGCACCACACACATATAAACATGTATATATATATGAAATCGACACGCACACAGATTGACCATCAGGGCACCATCACCGCACAACCACGACACACGCACACACACGCGCTACTAAACGCACCACCGCGATACCACTGAATCAATCCGATAAAAAAAACGATGATAAAACTTAATGAAACAAAATGAAACGAAGATTACGACGACAGTTTACCTGCGGAACGTCAAGACGGTGAGACGATAAAGACTGACGGTGGCTCACGGTGACATAGCTGACTTGATTTGTGGTCGAAGAAGGGTAGGGGTCTGACGTGCAACTTCTCATGGCGTCGAGGGGGGGGGGGGGGGGTGCGACTAGGTTTATGTGTTCGTGACTTGCAAACATATATATTACACAATTACACTTTAGCCCCTTAATAATAAAGCAATTAATTCCTTAAGGTTTAACTAAATGACAATTTAAACCCTAAACAGTTCTTTCATATTTTTATTTATCCAAAGTTTAAAAATATAACACTTAACAAACCAATTTAGGGACAAATATACACGAGCTATGACATGATGCAAAACAATACTAGCGCGTTCAAGATTCGCGTCGTCACGAGTGCGATTTGATATATATATATATATATATATATATATATATATAATAATAATTATAATAATAATAATTATAATATAATAATAAGAATAATAACAATAATAATCATTTAGTTTGTTAATTATGAATTAGAATTTCACGCGACTAACTATTGATATCATTTATTACTATTACGAGCATATTAAATTACGAAGACAATAAAAGCACAATCGAAAGATATCGAGCTTCTGGTTAATAAACGAAGCTAAGAGTGACGGATGTCACAGTATCCTCTAGTTAAGAGAATTTCGTCCCGAAATTCAGCTGGAGTTAGATCCTGAATCTCTCTTCGTAAAATAAACAGTGGATATTTAATTTTTTTCTTCTTTTTTTTTTTCTTTTCTGATCCTCCGGCTCCCAAGTAAACCGAGGGTCGTGCTTAGAGCTCCATCAAACTCTAACAATTGGAATTTTGCTGCACTTCAACCGCTTGATTTTTTTATCCATAATTTTTATCGATTTCACTACAAAATGGAGTTTGTCATACATTCGGATTTTCTCAATTGGTAAATGAAGAGAACTATCAGCCAAACATTTAGTAAATTTAGATACATGAAATGTACCATACACATCAACTAACTTCTGAGGTAACTTTTGTCGATAAGTCACAGAAAAATCGTTTTGGTGATCTTGAATGGTCCTACATACCTTGGAGCTAATTACCTTTTCTTTATGAATTGTACAATACCTTTTTTTAGAAAGTAACTTTCAACAAGCCGTGATCTCCAACACAAAATTCTAAAGGTTTCCTATGATTATCCACATAACTTTTCGAGTAGTCTCTAGCTGCCTTAAGTCTAACCTTGATTTGGAATATCTTATCTGTCGTTTTATGAATAATCTCAAGACCGGTCAATTGGCTTTCACTGACCTCAGACCAACATACTGGCGACCTACACTTCCTTCCATACAACGTCTCAAATGGAGCACACCCAATGCTCGTATGATAATTGTTGTTATTACAGAACTCCACCAACGGAAAATGAGTATCCCAACTTCCACCGAAGTTGATTACACACGCCCTACGCATGTCTTCGAGAGTTTGTATCGTATGTTCACTTTAACCATCCATTTGTGGATGATAAGCGGTGCTTAAATCCAACCGAGTACACATTGCCTTCTGAAGCATCTGCCAGAATAGCGACTTAAACCGACTGTCGTGATCTGATATGATAGATACAGGCACATCATGCCTAGCCATAATTTCATTTACATACAATCTCGCTAACTTCTTCATCTTGTAATTGTAACATCCCGTATTTTTATTAATGAAAAGTTAATAAACAATTAAGTTTGATACGATGTTAATTCCAATAATTACAAAAATTATAATAATAATAATAACAATAATATTAAAAATAAAATTTATTAAAAACTTAACCCTATAAAACTTTTGGGTTGAAAATGTAATAATTGAAAGTTGTTTTAAAAACTTTACACACAAAATAATAAGCATTGCAAAGTTCAGGGACCATTTGTGTATTTTTTTTAATCCAGCCCCCCCTTTCCCCCGTCGACCTTCTTCCCCCGGCCAAACCACGGCCGTGCTCCGGCGAGCCTCAAACACCCCAAATTAATGCGATTACAACTCAAACAAACAACCCCGACAACATCATGTGTAAGATTCGAACTCAAGACCCACTTAAATTCAAAAGTATAACCGATAGTGCGGTCTAAACCGCCCCACGATTTCGGCCAACTTTTCCAGCAAATCAATCGCACTAAACCTCTATTATAATCGAAATAATTGAAACTGAACGACCATTTGTCTGTTCCTAAGCTATTAAAGTCCTCACTTGCATTCGAAAACAAACGAAAATACGCATCCATTCACCACCTCGGTCGCGACTCGTTCTTATACTCGAGATCTTCAAATCGAACACAATCATGTAAGTTTTACTCCTCCACACACTCGTCTTTACATGGGGAATGAAAGTCCCATGATTGCAGAAGCTTTCAAAATCGAATTGAACTTCGATTTGGATCTAAAGGGAATTAGGGTTTATACGGATTTGGGATTTGGGGAAACAAGTCAAAAAGTGTTTAAAAGATTTGAAACCGAGTGATTACCGTGGCTGTATGCCTGGTTCACTGTTTCCCCGTCCGTTTGCAATCCAAGAGGTCCCGGGTTCGAACCCGGGCACCCTCTTTATTTTTTAAATGCCTTTTTAAGCTTTTAAAAATTACAGAAAAATTCTAAAAATTATAAAAATAAGTTTTACAAACTTTCCTTATTTTAAAAATTACCTAACCATTTTCTGCAAATTTATTTATTTAAAACACCTTAATAATTTTTATAAAATATTGTTTACACATGTTATAAATAATTATTTTTATAAAAATAGACTCTAAATAATAATTTAAATCATTAATTTATTATTAGACACTATATTGTCGTTAATTATGGATTTATCATGATAAATGTAGAAGTTATATATTCTATAATTTCGCAAATATTAATTACAAATATTATCTTTCTTATAAAATATTTTTAAAACCAAAGGTTTAGATTAATAATTCATTATTAATCAAAACATTATTCTAATTCATTTTGAATAATTATAAAACTTTATTTATTATATTGAATCTTATCTATATTTATACTTAAATTCGTTTCTAAATACTTAAATATACATATATAATTCCTCTAATGGAATCAAACCATAATTATTCTATAAACTTATTACTTATTAAAAACCTTAAACTATTAAAAACCTAATCCTTATTGAACGTTAATCGTATTGTTAATCTTAACCTTAAAATCTTGTAATATATACATTTAGGTGCTTGTGAAGGAATTCGTTAGAACATGGTTTAATCCTTATTATCATCTTATACACATAGACGTCAAGGTGAGTTTCGTGGCCCCTTTTTATGCATATACATATGTTTTAATCATTTTCAAACTTGGGGGGAAAAATGCTCATTTACTTAACACATTTTTAAGCATCTTCCTTAGTGGAAGTCTGCTGCAACTCTTATGGTTAACTTATCTTGCTTATCTTGTTAAATGATGTTGTTTGACTCTATGCTATATTGCTATCTTGTATATTACTTGGTGGCTTTACATTTTTGTGCGCTATTACTTGATGCTATGTGTTGTATGATGTTACTTGTGAATGCTATTGACCTTGGATGCTCTCGGCGGTGTGGTTCTTCTTCGTGGGTCTACTTTGTGGTTCTTCTCTGCCGAGCATCCATTACAACCATTAATCCCGGTAATGGGACCTAAGGATTGGTTTGGTTGTAACCTATACGTATGCGCTTAGTGGATCTTGCTACGTCATGTGAACTTGTCTTCAATACAACCATTAGTTCCGGTAATGGGACCTAAGGATTGGTTTGGTTGTAAACTATAGGTATGCGCTTTGTGGATCTTGCTACGTCATTTTAAACTATTTACGCTTTGGGAATGCTTTCTATACAGCCATCAATTCCCGTGTGGAACCGATGAATAGGTTTGGCTGTAGCTATTTATAAATGGTAAAACCGCCTACACACAAGTGTAGTTGTGGTAACACTTATTAAACTTACTGTTTTTATCTTAACATATTTTATTACTTAAAACCTGCGAAGCTCACCAATAATTATATTGACCGTTTTGAGCATATCTTTTCAGGTAATAATCATTGAGGATAGCTAGGGATGCTGCCTTAGTGACAACCTTAGGATTGCACTACTTAGACTCATTGGATGTCTGTGACAGTTGCTTGATTTTCATTATTCACTTATGTTCATTAGTTTCCCGGGTTGCGGGACATATACTTATTTGGTTTGTATGACTATGTTTGTCGTGGAATTGATTAACTGCGACACAAGTCTCCATTTGTGCCGGGTGACGTCATGACACGTTGACTCTCTTCATTTAATGCATCTCTATTAAGTTAACAATGTGTTATGACGATCCCGTCCGTTACATCCTCGTGTTTCCGCTATAAGCGAGGGTGTGATAGATTGGTATCAGAGCCATTGGTTATAGAGAATTAGGCAATACACTTGACCTAGACTATAACCTAGGAACCTTCATGTAGAATGCATGCTAGGACTGGCTTGCATTTAATATTACATGTGTTTTCTTCTATACTTGTTACTTGACTCTATACACGATTCTATACATATGTGCTTATTATCTGATCATCCTGAGGAAGACACTATTACTCTTAGTCTTTCTCCATGGGATACCATTATACTAGAATCTTACATTGTATGCGCACTACATTATATCATTAGGTCGGAACACTCACGTGAAGGGAAACTTCACAGATCACGCGTAGCGTTGATCTCAAATACTAAATCCGACCCTAAGATGGTATGTCTGAGATCCTGAAAGTATGACGGACAGACAACTATCGTTAGCAATTCGTGTTTATATGCTTGGAGTTTATATGCTATTACATACTACTATTGGGATACTAATGGCTCATGGACATGAGGACATTACACGAACCTTGCTTGATGTGTGTTGATAATACTATGATGTTAACTTGGGTAAGGGAAGCTAAGGGTGACCATGTAAGGTAAATTACCATTATGGGTGCACACGTAATTGCAATTTGCACTGCATGAGAAGTCTGGCAAATCTTACCATGAGTTAACGATCAGGAGTATCACAAGTTCTCTATTCTATACCCTTGGGTATGCTAGGATCATAATTCTAGTAAGACCTTGTTAAGGGTAACAAAACATTACTAACACTTACTATTACATAAGTCCTGTCCTACTTAGAGCTTTCATGGTATTTTCAATCATGACATTGATTCTATCTTTCGCGAAACATTCCTCCACTTAGCATTTCAGTAACTAAGGAACTTATTGAATGCTTAGAATGAAAGTGGACTTCAAGAAATGTAGAGGAGTGATGATACTCTCTACACATACATTATGTTATTCATTAGGATTATGCTAAGGAAAATTAGGATGTCATGTAACCAGTTTAAGCATCATTCTATGTATATCGAGGGTGTGGTGGGAACGCTACGGGGAACCCTATATATAAGCATCACTGGTATACTAAGAATATGTTTGAACTGGGCTACGTGATGATCCTGATGGACTGAAGCATGGATTGCAAGGCATTGTGTGTCTAAATCAAATGGTTTTCAAAATGAGGTTTGAATAGTTATTTGTGGTTTTCAAATTCGTCCAAGTCTGTGTCTTACAACTTGAAACATGTAATGCTGGAAGAGCGTGATGCCTATATCTCAGGGTGTTCTGTCTAGGCAAGGTATTCGTATAAATCCAAATCAGTCGATGGATCCGTCTACCTTACCTGGGAACCCTCGGGATGAGTATCTGCTTATAGGTACGCATGTCTTCAACAAAGTTGTGGTTGACCTAATACTTTGATTAGTCAACGTACTCGCTTTGATTTGCGAAATAAACAATTACACTCGGAACATCTCCTTGTTATTATGCCAAATTTCCGATTGTCGTTTTCATGTTGTATAGATCATATTACCCAATTCTCATAAAATATCTTAATGATATTTCAAAATGTCTACTCGTCAAAACCGATCCCGATCTGGAAACTCTGGCCGTAAGTTTACTGCTATTGTAGCACCTGAGGTTGCTGCGGTCATACCAACTCTCCTAACTCATCTGAATCAAGGCGCGAACCCTGCTCAAATCTCTGTTTGTCCTAACCCTCCACGTGCTTGCACCTACAAGCATTTCAGTTCTTGCAACCCCACTAAGTTCAGTGGAACCGAAGGAACTACCAGATTACTACAGTGGTTCGAAAGCATCGAGAACACTTTCCTAAACACCGAATGGTCTTCAAAACTTCAAACCGTAACTTATGGTTCTCAAGTTCTCTTAAAGAGGTGTCCCATAACTAAGAACATGTAATGCTGTAGATGGAATTCCTACATCTCGGGATATTTTTTTCTAGGCAAAGTGTAAATAGTGAATTGATTCGATCATTAAATCCATTTACTTGACTCGAAACCCTTGAGATGTGTAATCACTTATAAGTACGCGAACCTTCAATAAGGCTATGGTTGACCTCATATCCTGAGAAGTCCATGTATTCCCTTCAATTGTGAATCGAATGTTCACATCTCATTGTGATGTCGAATCATTTTTGTCCTTGATTTCGTCTTCTTGATTTAAATTATTCAAGATTTGAACACCATCGTAACAAATCCTGTTACCTCGAACTTTAACCTTAAATTCTGTAAGCATGATTTTCCTTTTGTTACACTTATGTAACTTGAAATTTTCCGAATTTCTAATTGATATTAATTTCCTTTCATCGTTAAGTCAAACTTCATACCGCTTGCACCATGGGAGATGCAAGAGTTTGCAAGTCACCCTATGACTAAGAACACTCGTATCTCCTAAATGATTCTATCTCATCAAAGCAGGGGAGATTCCCTTACTTTGATGAATCATTCGTTTTGATAAATGGTTTCCAATTATTTATTTTGTGAAATTTCATCCTCTGGATTAGGGTGATTTCCTTATCTTGAGGATTGACTTCAATTATTCTCATTGGAACTTACATTTCACGAATGACATGATCTCACCAAAATAGCCGTATTTTGGTGACAAATGTCAACTTTCGATTGTTTTCTTGTTATTATGAAATTCAATCATCAAGATAGGCATGAATTCCATACCTTGATGACTAACCTCAATTCTTGATCTTCAACTTACCATGGTTGTAATCAAGTGACGAGAAGCATGTAGTAATTTGAAGGGTAAATCAATGTTGGTGATTCGACCTATCAAGCCAAAGCATGATCTCTGAACTTGAAAGGAGACTCGGTCGTATTAGGCTGATTTTTATTCTAAGCCTGGAGCACTTAAAATTCTTAAATCGATTTTTTCCCTTTATCTTCATGTTTTGACTCGATTCCTTACTTATCAACTTTCATCTTGAGATATCATCAACATCTGATTACGTGATGGTAGTCTTCCTAAACAATCTTTTGTTAAATAAAGATATTATCAACTTGTGATTATGTCTTTCTAGTCATACGAATGTTCTCAACTATACTTATGGGTTTGATGAATTACGTATGCAATCTACCTTTGAAAATTTGTTATCTTGCAAAACATGTTTACAAATACCTTTCTTATTGTTTGCGTCATTTATTGAATCGCTTTTGAATCCTTAACCTTGAAAATCATTGAAATTTTGTCGTGGTGTTGAACAACAAGACTTGTTATTATCCTCATTGCGATGTGGATATAATGGTTCATAAACCTTCGTAACTTGTAGTCATGGGTTTGGCATAAGGGAAAAGACGTAACTTGGTATGTATCCAAGTGTCTTACCTTCACATATTATAAAACCTAACCTCCGTGTTCCCGTGAATCTCCTGTTTAACTTTTCATTCACTAAGTGCCTCTTATCTTAGCTGACATGATGACAATTGGTGCATTATGGACCGACTGGCTAAAAATTCAATTCGACCTATTATCTCACAACATCGAGAAATTGACCTGTATCTGTTTCAAATATTCGTATGCCGTGGTATGACGCTAAAACATCGATCGTTATTTTGAATGATTGATTCATTTTTTTGTTTTTAATAATATTCTTAACCATCATCGTGAACTCATTCCAAGACCTTCGCATAGCGTATTATTCTTAGAACGATGGTTTGTCAAAGGAGAAATACATATTCACAAAATATGCGTTAAGGTCGTTTCATATGATGACGTTTGGGATTCTTAAATTCCGACGGTTAACCTTTCTTATCATTGTTGGTCTTTTATTGATTTCTAGACATCACCTTACCACGAAATTATACTCTGGAAGTTGTGATTATAAGTCTAACATACCATGGTAACTTGTCATCATTTCCAATGTTTCCTCTCAAAACGTCCCGTATTTCACTGGAAGAGTTCAAGTTGGCATGTATTATGTCAAGAGACTTGAAGGATTCCCTAAAGTAAAACATCTCATCCGTAATTAAACGTCTATCACTGTCCGTTCGTACGCTTATCTTTCATTTAAACCCTCTTGTTCGTTTAAGTTTCATTCTTAGACTGTAACATCCCGTATTTTTATTAATGAAAAGTTAATAAACAATTAAGTTTGATACGATGTTAATTCCAATAATTACAAAAATTATAATAATAATAATAATAATAATAATAATAATAATAATAATAATAATATTAAAAATAAAAATTTATTAAAAACTTAACCCTATAAAACTTTTGGGTTGAAAATGTAATAATTGAAACTTGTTTTAAAAACTTTACACATAAAATAATAAGCATTGCAAAGTTCAGGGACCATTTGTGTATTTTTTTTAATCCAGCCCCCTTCCCCCGTCGACCTTCCTCCTCCGGCCAAACCACGGCCGTGCTCCGGCGAGCCTCAAATACCCCAAATTAATGCAATTACAACTCAAACAAACAACCCCGACAACATCATGTGTAAGATTCGAACTCAAGACCCACCTAAATTCAAAAGTATATCCGATAGTGCGGTCTAAACCGCCCCACGATTTCGGCCAACTTTTCCAGCAAATCAATCGCACTAAAACTCTATTATAATCAAAATAATTGAAACTGAATGACCATTTGTCTGTTCCTAAGCTATTAAAGTCCTCAATTGCATTCGAAAACACACGAAAATACGCATTCATTCACCACCTCGGTCGCGACTCGTTCTTATACTCTAGATCTTCAAATCGAACACAATCATGTAAGTTTTACACCTCCACACACTCGTCTTTACATGGGGAATGAAAGCCCCATGATTGCAGAAGTTTTCAAAATCGAATTGAACTTCGATTTGGATCTAAAGGGAATTAGGGTTTATACGGATTTGGGATTTGGGGGAAACAAGTCAAAAAGTGTTTAAAAGATTTGAAACCGAGTGATTACCGCGGCTGTATGCCTGGTTCACTGGTTCCCCGTCCGTTTGCAATCCAAGAGGTCCCAGGTTCGAACCCGGGCACCCTCTTTTATTTTTTTTAAAAGCCTTTTTAAGCTTTTAAAAATTACCGAAAAATTCTAAAAATTATAAAAATAAGTTTTATAAACTTTCCTTATTTTAAAAATTACCTAACCATTTTCTGCAAATTTATTTATTGAAAACACCTTAATAATTTTTATAAAATATTGTTTACACATGTTATAAATAATTATTTTTATAAAAATGGACTCTAAATAATAATTTAAATCATTAATTTATTATTAGACACTATATTGTCGTTAATTATGGATTTATCATGATAAATGTAGAAGTTATATATTCTATAATTTCGCAAATATTAATTACAAATATTATCTTTCTTATAAAATATTTTTAAAACCAAAGGTTTAGATTAATAATCATTATTAGTCAAAACGTTATTCTAATTAATTTTGAATAATTATAAAACTTTATTTATTATATTGAATCTTAGATCTATATTTATACTTAAATTCGTTTCTAAATACTTAAATATACATATATAATTCCTGTAATGGAATCAAACCATAATTATTATATAAACTTATTACTTATTAAAAACCTTAAAACTATTAAAAATCTAATCCTTATTGAATGTTAATCGTATTGTTAATCTTAACCTTAAAAATCTTGTAATATATATATTTAGGTGCTTGTGAAGGAATTCGTTAGAACATCGTTTAATCCTTATTATCATCTTATACACATATACGTCAAGGTGAGTTTCGTGGCCCCTTTTTATGCATATACAATTGTTTTAATCATTTTCAAACTTGGGGGAAAAAGAATGCTCACTTACTTAACACATTTTCAAGCATCTTCCTTAGTGGAAGTCTGCTGCAGCTCTTATGGTTAACTTATCTTGCTTATCTTGTTAAATGATGTTGTTTGACTCTATGCTATGTTGCTATCTTGTATATTACTTGATGGCTTTACATTTCTGTGCGCTATTTGACTTCTATGGTTTGCATGAGCTTGATTTCCATAGTGTTCCCAGTCCTTTATTTTTGGTGATAGCCACTACTTGAGCATGTTTGTTCCTAACTTGTTTCGGTGCCCGCTCAGCCAGGACACACATTACAATCATAACTATGGTCTTCATCTTTTGGTTTTAAGAATAGCTGCTGATATCCACTATTGTTTCCATTTTTTTGATCGAGCGCGTTAGGGCTATTGCTCCCTTAGTTCCTGTCATACTTATTTAACTAGCACGTCGTGAAATCCTTGTATGTACAATCAATCACGTCTCCAGTACTATTACCCACCATTTCTAACTCCAATCCATCAAGATAATCACATAGCCCATTTCAGGCACATTCTTAGTATACCGGTGATGCTTATATATAGGGTTCCCCATAGCATTCCCACCACATCCACGATATACCAAGAACAATGCTTAAACTGGTCACGTGACATCTGATTACTTCATTAAGGCATAATGCTAGAACATTCAAACTACTCCAAGTTCTAAGATGAATCCATTGAACAAAGTGATACATGTGAATGGAGTATCATTACTTTGCTGCAGTTCTCCGAAGGCCATATATATTCTAACAAATAGTCAATTGCATAATTTCTGAAATGCTAAAGGAGCAACGTCTTACTGGAAGTACGACTAATGTCACACTATGAATCCCATGTAGACTATAGGTAGATTAGAACTTACATAAGAGTAAACATTATAGATGTTTTCTAATCATTAACAGAGTCTTATGAGGACAGAGACTCTAGCGTCCCAAGGTATAAAATAAGAGATTTGTACTGACTATAACCGTTATCTCATGGCAAGATTTGTCAGGCTTCACATACACCGTAAATTGTAATTTCGTGTGCAACCGTAATCGTAATTTGCTTTGCATGGTCACCCCCAGCTCCACCTACCCAAGTTAACATATCTTGTCAAGTACAGAGTATTATCCATGATTTGAGTATCAAGGATATGGTTACTAATGAAAAGTTAATTAACCGAAGTCGTACAAAGGAATCGATTGAGTAAGCATTCATTTGAGCAAGGAATAGTCGAAAGAATCCATGTACTTTAATCCGAACTATGATGAAGTAGTCATCTAATCTGAGTAAGTCACGTCACTTGCCTAGTGGTGTCGTCTTAGCCAGCGCGTCCATCTTCCAAGATTCAACCTAACAAGTTATAAATAAGGGAGCGTATAGCAATTGCGACATCAACAGACGCCTGGAATAAAAGTTGGACTAACAACCTAGGTCCTTAAGAGAGTTCTTATAAAACCCCTATTTAATCCAAACCAAATATATGTCAAACACATAACGATAGGATACGATTATCGAGTGCTTTCTCAAGGTATAAATAGATGATATAATACCCACAACCTTCTCGAATAAGTATGCCATTGCTAGCTTGTAAGACTGACTATGTAAGTATAACCAATAATGCACTTAAAACATTCACATATATATTGCTGCACACATAATCCTATTATGCATACTATATGTGGGTAAGCAATATATTATGAAAGTAATAAGCAGTCAATCGAATCATGAAGAATATGTATGTAATATCAAATGCACACAGACCCTAGTGTGCATCCTACATGAAGGTTCTTAGGTTATAGTCTAGGTCGAGTGCTCCACCTAATTCTCTATAACCAAGGCTCTGATACCAATCCGTCACCCCCCGCTTATAGCGGAAACACGAGGATGTAACGGATGGGATCCTCATAACACCTGGTTAGTTTACAGAGACATAATAAATGCAAAGATCCACGTGTCATGACGTCACCCGACACAATGGTGACTTGTGTCGTGGTTAGTCAGTTCCACGACTAGCATTGTCTAACGATTAATCAATATTCAATTCACTTAAGATCCAACAATTAGAAAAGTGCAACATAGTATTCATAAGCGAATTCAAATGATAGTCAAAATACTACTGAAGTCTACTGCAATCCTGATGGTCTCTGTTAAGGCATTGGCTCTAGCTATCCTCTTTAATTATTATCAACTGAAAAGATATGTTGAAAAGTCAACATATGGTTGGTGAGTTCACGGGTTTAAGCATAATTGAAAACTTGTTGTTGTGCATGAGTTTATGGATCATAAGTGTATACAGTTTATCACAAGTAATATCACATGAGCATCACAAGCAAACCTATGACGAACCACACAGCAATTGTCAGAACATATTGACCCAGGGGTTGATCATCACCAAAGTCAGTCTTAACTAGTATACTAACATACATGGGTGGGGATGTCAACCCAATAGTACTATCAATACCTGTCCATCGGCTCCAACACCGGAGTTAAATAGTTGTGATTAAAGAACCACACGGAAACTCGTGCATAAGATATAGCTTGCAAACAGTAGCACGTTAATCCAAAATAAATTGAGTTCACAGCTAGAAAGAGTGAGCATACTTTTCCTTCAAAGATGTATAGAATTATAATGAAAATGGGGCCGTGAAACTCACCTTGATATGATGTGCGAATAATGAAGTAGACTAATAAGCTTCTACTAACATGGGCGAATCAAAAATCAAACACCTATAATAATAATAATCAAATTGTAAACAAGTCTAATAACGTTATGCGAATCAAAAATCAAACACCTATAATAATAATAATCAAATTGTAAACAAGTCTAATAACGTTATAGTACTCACGATCAATATCGGGTCGATTCGGCCTTATTGCGCGAGACTCTCTTATACATATATACATATATACATATATACATATATACATATATTAACATATATATATATATATATATATATATAAATATATATATATATATATATATATATATTATTTATATGCACATAATAGTTTGATTACTCATGTGGATGAGTATGCATATAGATGTAGGTATATAATTAAATCTTAAGTGTGACCTCTTATTTAACTAATGTTTATATTTATAATTATATAATCACGTGTGTCTTATTCACTTCTTTCACCTTGATAACATAGTTTTACTCATGTCAATATACACACACTATATCAATATGTATATATCCATATAACATGAACCCATTATATTACATACCTTACACACATTTATATATATTTACTCACACCTACACGACACGCTCTCACCGTATCTTACGCACATGACCACAATCACACTCACATACACATTTCATGCACCCGTATGATTAATTATATACTTGGCCACATATAAATACACATTTAGCCTAAACACTCATGCACACACTTAACATAATTAATTATGTACTAATACACACCACTTTGACAAACACATTCACACACTTACTGCACTCACGCACACACCCTTGAACTTGCACCCATGTGCACTCACTTTTAACAACCCATGATACACACACTCAAGCATGCATACACTTTTTGTTTGTTTCTTTCCAACGACACACACATATATCAACCATAGACACATATACAATCTACACAACCACAACACTACACACACAACTCACGCACAACAAACACATTACGCAGTACATACATATTTTACCAAACACACACACAAAATCCATATATATATATATATATATATACACACATCGCACGGCACACATATAAACAATGTATATATATATGAAATCGACGCGCACACAGATTGACCATCAGGGCACCATCACCGCACCACCACGACGACACATGCACACACACGCGCTACCAAACGCACCACCGTGATACCACCGAATCAATCCGATAAAAAGAAACGATGATAAAACTTATCGAAACGAAATGAAACGAAGATTACGACGACCGTTTTCCTGCGGAACGTCAAGACGGTGAGACGATAAAGACCGACGGTGGCTCACGGTGATGTAGCTGACTTGATTAGTGGTCGACGACGGGTAGGGGTCTGACGTGCAACTTCTCATGGCGTGGGGGGGGGGGGGGGGGGGGGGGCGGGGTGCGATTTTATATGTTCGTGACTTGCAAACATATATATTACACAATTACACTTTAGCCCCTTAATAATAAAGCCATTAATTCCTTAAGGTTTAACTAAATGACAATTTAAACCCTAAACTTTTCTTTCATATTTTTATATACCCAAAGTTTAAAAATGTAACACTTAACGAACCAATTTAGGGACAAATATACACGAGCTATGACGTGACGCAAAACAATACTAGCGCGTTCAAGATTCGCGTTGTCACGAGTGCGATTTGATATATATATATACATATATATAATATAATAATATAATAATAATAATAATAATAATAATAATAATACTTGTTATTATTATAATAATAATAATAATAATAATAATAATAATATAATAATAATAATAATAATAATAATAATAATAACAATAATAATAATCATTTAGTTTGTTAATTATGAATTAGAATTTCACGCGACTAACTATTGATATCATTTATTACTATTACGAGCATATTAATTTACAAAGACAATAAAAGCCCAATCGAAAGATATCGAGCTTCTGGTTAATAAACGAAACTGAGAGTGACGGATGTCACAATAAGTCTAAGATATTAGACTAATTTTATAACATTGTAATCCTATAAATTATAAATTAATGAAATGATGTTTAGTTTGTTTCTGTGATTTGCATATTATGATAATCAATGTGTTTTGATTCGACGAGTCACACCCAAGCAGTATACGCTTCAGCCAAGATGTGACACCTCGCAAAAAAATTCTTAAAAATTGTTTGTGTATGGTTGTTGAACGTGTGGTGACATTAAAAATTGTGTGTATTGCTTGTAGTAGGATGGTGGTTGTGAGGATTGAGTTTTTCGACGAAGTTTTCAGAATTGGTTTGTTTTTTGGCTGAGTGGGATGATGATTATATATTTTTAGAGAGTAAATGATTTAGAAAATAGAAGTAACGTGTAAAAAATACAGGTTTAAGTAGTATTTTTAGAATTTAATAATAATTAATTTTTTTTACAGTTCAAACGGTCACTAGGCCATGGGATAACGGTCGGAATTGGGGGCCTAAGCTTCTGATGATCACCGGGTCGAAGAGTGTTGGGGGATGGTGTTCCCACCCGGCGAAATATATTTCACACTCCTTTACCGTTTCACTCCGTCCCACCTAAGAGATGAAAAAAACCTATCATGTGGAGTAAAACGCACCCAACCACCCTATTTGTTCTAATTATACAAGTTTCTAACTAACAATCACGCATATTTGTAGCCAAAATATGTTGCAAGATTTCAAAATGGATAAACAACATCAGAATACACATATTTCACCATTCAGGTTTTCACCTTTTTTTTTTACATAAACCCACACTCTAAGGATCGTTCTTTAAATCTCAATGATTCACGATTGAAATATTCTTGTGTTTATACACCTAGTAAATTGTTGGGTTTGGTTTTTTGTTAAATCATGATATCTGAGAAGATGAACCAAATCCATGAAACATACATTCATCAGTATTATTCATGTTCAATGGTTTTACTTTTTTCAACTTTGTAAGGACTAGAATCATTGTATTCATTTGGATATTTATTAGCTACTATAATAAGCATCTCACCCGACTCTTCTACTATTTACCAGAAACTATTTAACAAAAAAGGCATATAAATAGCGTTGGTAGGTATCCATTTTTCTCCCTTGTCTAGAAACAGTGGAACTAAAGTATTCAAGTATGAACTTTTAAGAAAGAGATATCACGATCACACACCAAATTTTGCAACTTTATTTGAATTATTATAAAGTTCATTCAAGTATTAAATGTTGATAATATATAAAGTATAAGTATGAATAAGTAATATATAAAATGATAACGTGCGGTATCTTAATTTTCAATCTCATTTAAGGGAAGGGACCTAATTTGTTATTTATAAATTACATCATTTACTTATTCAAAAGGGAGAAATTCTTATATACCATTACAAATTTTCAAAATATCATATATACCTACATAAAATTTAAATATTATATATACCTCTAGATAGATTTATAAATATCATGTATACCCTTAAAAAACTTTTAAAATATTATGTATGCCCAAGCCAAACGGAAAATATCATATATACACTTACAAACATCCTAAATATCATTTGTACTCTTACAAAAGTTTTCAAATATCATATATACCCAAGTCAAATTTAAAATCATATATACTATTTTTTAAAAAATAAAATATTATATTTTTATTAATTAAATTAAAAATACGCAATTCTATTCATTATTTTCTCAAACTTATTTCATACTTAGGCAAAAAAAAAATTCATGTTCATACCCAAAAACTTACATATTTATGATGTCTGTATGGAATCAACAAATTTTATTTTTAAAAATATTAAATTAATTCACCTTTAAAAATTCTTAATTTTCTTAAAAGTATTTATATACAAAAAATTAAGAAAATTTAGAAAAATATCAAGATAAAATATGACAGTTTAATATAAAATAAACATTTTTGTAGTAAATTTATATATTATGATTTTTAACTAGGTTATTAGTTTGTAATATAGCTTTATCATAAACTTAAAAACAATGATTTTTACTCAAAAACAAATTATGATTGTTATCGTAACCATTTGCGAATAAAAAATAATAAATAGAGTACTTGTATTATTAATAACTAATAATAAAATAAATTTAGTAAATTGGAGTTTTGATGTATTGATAAAAAGAAAATATTGAATCGTTATTATTAATCTTTTAATAAAATAAAATAAAATTAGAAATAAACAGATATAATATGTTAAATAAAAAAAGGTATATATATTTGATATTAACGGATTCTAGTGGTATTTACATATTTTAAAGTTAGTCAGAGCATGTATAACATTTGAGAAGTTATCTATAAGAACCAATGATATTTAAGATATCTTCTAATGTATATATGATATTATAATGTTGGTTTGAGTATATATGATATTTAGAATTTTTTTTAAAATGTATATGATATTTAATAGGTTTGCCGGGGTTTATATTTTAGTTTGAATTTTGTTTCGGTATATATGATATTTTAAAAGTTTATAAGGGGTATATACGAAATTCATCCTATTTAAAAGGTATGGGTTGAAAACTTAGAAAGAGATGAAAAAAACCTCTCTTGTGGATTAAAACGCACCCACCCACCCACCGCTTTTGGTCCTAAACAATTCATCTCTCACTTTTTTGCTTTTATGCTTCGGGTTTGTGGTTGTGTTTAGACTAAGGGTTCGTTCAAAGTTATCGCTGGATTTTTGTTATGTTTGTGTACAAAGTTGTTACATTGTTTATTCTCACGAGGGCTATATTTGTGATAAACGGTGATGGTAGACTACGTTGGGCACCATAATAAATGGCTAAAATGGCCACAAATGCATTTTTACGATATGTTTTGGTACTCGCTAAACTGGTTTGTGATATTTTTTGCAACCAAGATCTTCACGAGTGATGCTAGTGACTTTATAACTTGTCTGAATATTTGCAACACAAATTTCAACTTTAGGGCCAACTTAACTAGTAATAAATTGAAGGAACTTTACCAAAAACATGAAATACATAATAAGAAAATCTATTTGTGTACTTCGTTTGGGCCGAAGTTTGGATTTGTGCAACACCCCGACCCATCAGGGTGTGACAGATAGGGTACATACTAAATATTCCGACTCCTGAAACAAGCTCAAAAATAAAAACGATAGCTATTGATGTGGTTTAAGCTTTACGTAAATAATATAAATATATCCCTACACTTTGAATTGATTTGTTTTTATTTGGATATTATATCTAATCTAATTGGTTCGTATTTGGATGGTGAAGGTTCAAGAGATAATTTGATAAATGTGGTTATTAAACTAAATTATATTTAACTGATTGAAATCTTCATTTGATGTTTATATATGATTTTAATTATAAGTTTAAAACGTAAACAAGGTTTACTAATTCACGTAAGTGTCAAATCCATTAGGGAGTTTAATAGGGCTAAAGGCCCACGAAGAGTATTCCCAATGCAAACCCACTATAACTTTTGGATAAAATAAACTTCGTTTTTATTACATGTGGTTTGTTTCAAATAACGATTTTCATTTAAATATTTTAAATTTTAATTCTAGTTCTAGTGATTTTTAATTTGTCGCGGATAACTCCAACCTATTAATTCCCTTAAATATTTCTGTTAAAATCAAGAGCATTTTGGTATTTTTACATGTAAGTGCACATTGTGCTTAATATAGCATTTAGAGGGACTAGTTGTGTAAATTACTTAATTTATTCCAAACCCAACCACCCCTCCCTTCTCTATATAATTCAAAAACCCTTCCACCACTACCAACACCCACCAACCACCACCATCGTCACCGTCTTCATCGGTTCCACCACTAACACCTCTATAACCACCGAAACCCCCACAATCACAACAACCAAACACCACCACAAGTACCACCATTGGAGTTACTTGCAATTTACAAAACCCCCAATATAATCAAATAAAGTAACCAAACAACCACAATCAGCATTACCACATGTATGACCGGTTATGGTTGTTCAACAATAGTCTCACAGTTGAAGATAACATACTTACTAGATTAAATAGAAAACCAGACAAAAAAACAATGAACAAAAGATAAGAACACTCAGAATGAAAGATTGGTTTTCAAGTATGATGTATATTGCTCTCAAGTGTTTTACAATTGTTACAAGTCTTAAACCTAAGACTAGTTACATGAGATACTTAATACTACATCTTATCACCGACCATAGTTTAAAGGCCAACTAGATATTAATCTAAATAACAAGATCAATGTAAAGTCAAAAGACAGATTGTCATTTGACATATGACTATGACATGCCATAGTTCATATCGTATTGAATTACATTAAGGATAAAAGTACTAAAGTAGAATGTTACAGACAAAGACCCTATTATGTACAGTTGACAAATGTATAGAGACAATCACCAACTTATATAAGTTGGTGATTCTTCAAAGCCGACAGTGGAAAGGTGGTCAGCTTTTATCAACAGTGTGTCAGTAGACATGTGGGTTCTTAGACTTCAGAAGAGTTCAATATGCAGGCCTTGTAAGACTTTGTCTTCAAGCTTTGGAAGACTTCACTTTTGGCTTTGAAAGATTTTTGTCTTTGGCTTCGAAAGATTTAATACTTAGTTATTTTTCTTTGTGTGTGGTCAAATATTTCGAAATAACTTGTATTTCAGTGCATGCTGAAAGATCTTTAGTTAGCATCAGCCTTTAAGATAAACTCTTACAAACTCCCCCTAGACTGATGCTATCAAAACCTGAAGATTACTATAAGTCTTGATCATTCACTTGTTTACAACCATCATTAGAATCAAAACCACTCCTCTCTTTATCAGTTTGTCTGGATTCTTCAGGGTCTCATAGTATCTTCTTATGTCTAAGATATAATACTCAGGAAGATCAAGTATATTCTGCCAGAAGAATACTTATGGACCTCCTTGATCTCTTGCGACAAACTATAAGTCTAGGTTTAGAGAGTACACGCAACACAGGATGGGGGTCTCTCAATAGCTAGAGGCTCTACTTTTAAGGGAGTTGGTTGAGCAGCCTTTTTTGGTTCACCCTCAGGATGTCCTGAATCATCCTGTGGTACAGAGGTGGATGCCTTAGACTTCTTCTTCTTTTTTTACTTTAAATCTGCTTTAACGCCAATCCTTTTCCTTTTTCTATACTTTAACTGAGAAGGTTGGTCTTGATCACCTCTTCCTTCTTTATCCTTCTCGGTTTGGTCCTTCCCCTTCAAAGGTTTAGAAGAAAGTTCAGGACCCTGTTATGGGATAGAAGATAAAGCTGGCTAAAGTTTAGCAGTAGGTCTAGGTTCAATTGTCAGTTGGGGTTCAACCTTGACCTATGTTTCAGGTGCAGCTTGACTTGGTGGAGAATGTAAGGGGATGTTTGTTTTTTGAAAAAACCTCTTCCCCACCTCTTCATCTGCGCGCTCGCAGACGCGGGAAGAGGTTTTTACTTCACAGACTGTTTGTTTTTTGGAAGACGTTTCATTAAAAAACGTCTTCCTCACCTCTGCACGAAGAAGAGGTGGAACAATGTCTTCACAACCTCTTTTAACCTCTTCTGAAGCTTCATTTGAGCCCTAACACTCTCTTCCCCACATACCCACCTCCCCCACTCGCCTTCACAACCGTCTCCAACTCACCACCGTCACCACCTCATCAACGTCGCCACCTCGCCACCTCCGCCACCGTCGCCACCTCGCCAGTGTCGCTATCTCCCAACCGACTTCGCCCCCTCCCCTTTGCCCCCCTCCCCTTCGGCCCCCTCCCCTTCAGCTCCCTCCCCTTCCCCCTCCCCTTCGCCCCCTCCCTTTCGGCCCCCCTCCCCTTCGCCCCCTCCCCTTCACCCCCTCCCCTTCGCCCCCTCCCTTCCGCCCCCTCCCCTTCGGTTGTCCTCCCTTGGGCACCGTGAATTCCACTGCAGGTTAGTTTTTTTTGATTTGTTGTTTGTATGATTAGTTTGTTTGTATGATTAGTTTGTATATGGTTAATTTGTTTGTATGATTAGTTTGTTTGTATGATTAGTTTGTATATGGTTAGTTTGTTTGTATAATTAGTTTGTTTGTATGGTTAGTTTGTTTGTATGATTAGTTTGTTTGTATGATTAGTTTGTATATGGTTAGTTTGGTTACAGACTGCAGATGTTAAAAACAAACGAACTTTTTATTGCAGACTGCAGACATTTGGTCCACCTCTTCTGCTGCAGATGTCTGCAGATGTGGTCCGCAGACTGCAGACATTTTCCTGCAGAAAAAACAAACAACACCTAAGTCTTTAAGCCCACTCATCTTGATCTTCTGCTTGATCACCCTGATATGCTAATCTGTTATGAATAAAGACATGGGACCAAGCCTCATTTCAGAGAACCCATAAAGCTTCAAAAAGCTCACCATCCATTGTCTATCTTTAGATTTCTTATTATTGGCTTTAATTGTGGCCCTTAATTTTACAGCTTGCTCCCTCATCTCTTTCTTAGTAGCTTTTCTTTCTATAATAGCTTCTTGCTCTAGCTACTTAAGATACTCAAACTCTATATACTTAAAAGATAGAGGGAGTAAAGCTTCTGCCTGGTAGAGACATGTGACACTCAAGTAGTTGATCATCATTTTTTTGTCTTTTTTTATCTACTTGAGCTTCTTCTTCTACAGTCATGGATTGTACCTCAGGCCTTTCTTAAACTAGAGAAATGACAGGGGCTTGATATAATTTATTTTTCTTTCGTTCTTCTTTGATTTTGATGAGTAAAGCAGCATCCTTAGCCTCATTTCTCTCTCTAGACACCTCTATATGTGCTAGTTCATTTAACATATCCAAGGGGAAAGAGATTAGATCATCTATACTGTAGTTCCTAGTTCCAATGTAGTTAAATCGGGCTGCCCTTAACTCATCTTTCTATATGTTTGGCCTATAGCCAGCCCTAATTACTGCCTGCATGAAGCTAGAGGTCTCTCTCAGTCTTTCTTCCCTTGCCTTTCTCTTCCTCTTCCTCTCCCTTTGCTCGTCCT
Source organism: Flaveria linearis (assembly GCA_024085815.1). Classification (NCBI taxonomy): domain Eukaryota; kingdom Viridiplantae; phylum Streptophyta; class Magnoliopsida; order Asterales; family Asteraceae; genus Flaveria; species Flaveria linearis. The sequence goes on along the minus strand of CM044014.1, from coordinate 52,261,619 downwards.
CAATCTCATCATAAATTAGAACTTTCTTTCCTTTTTCAGTCACTAGCCTGTGTGACTTAGGGAGGAGAGAGCTTTGGCCTTCTTGAACTACTTCTTCACTTGAACTCTAGCTAGGAAAGGGCATGAGACACTTCACCAATTGGTGTCTCAGTAAGGGTAATTGGTGCTGAAGGAGTATAAATCTCAAGGTTCACAGGGTCCACAGCTGGGCCTTCAACTAAGTTTTCCCTTTCAAAGCTAATCTTAGGGTCCAACGTATTATTCAGTTGGCCAACTGTTTTCCCTGCTAGCCTTTGTCTATATATGCTTATTCTCCTTTTGAACTCCTTAGACACCATCATTTGGTTCCTCTCTATTAACCTGTCAGCTTGTCTGTTTTGGCTTGGATTGATAAGCTGTAAGTTAACAAGAGGGAAGCTTTCATAGGATCCTAGGTTATAGATGTTGGAGATATCTTATTGACCTAGAAATCTAGAAAGCACCATGACTCTTATATCAGTGTCACACTTACATCCTTCTATTGGATTGTCAGTAGGGTTGGATGGAGGAGACATGGCTCTTAATAAAGTACACTTCTCAAATAAACTTTGAAATATGGCATCCATATTGATATGGGTCTGAGGAGGTTGTTAAGGCTGGACAATTGCAAGTGATGGTGACGAATCCTCAAAGTCTATTCTCTAGGCAATACTCCCATGTTCTATGATTATGGTGACTTTTTTCCCCTTTTTGGTAGCATCACTTACTTGAACAAGTGAGCTAGAGGTTAGGCCCACCGCATCCATAGGTTCTTATGGACATGGTTGAGACTGCCTGGCAGGCCTCTCAGCTAGTTTACCCTTGAGATCGATGATCGCAAGTTACTGATTAAGCACCTTCCTTTGTATGGTGACTACCTGAAACTCCAGGTGACTAACCTTAGAGACAAGATATTTGCAAGTTTTGTCAATTGTTGCATCTTTTGTTGCATACTCCCCTCATATTCATCAGAAGAATCATGAGGAGATGAGAGGACATAACCAAAGTCATCGCTTTCACCATCAGATATTCTTTCATGGTCTCTAGATTTCTCCTACTCTATGATAGCTTCATGAGAAGTGTCAAGGAGCTAGGTTGTCATGGTTGAGGTCTTAAGTATGTAATTACTTTCAGATTTGAGAGCCTATTTCATACGGACCTCTTGAACTTGTTCATATAGGATAGCTTCATGAGAAGTGTCAAGGAGCTAGGTTGTCATGGTTGAGGTCTTATTACTTTCAGAAGTGAGAGCCTCTTTCATATGGACCTCTTGAACTTGTTCATATAGGTCCACCTTAGTAGTAGGTGAATGATATGTGCTAGACATTGGAGTGTCAGGAGCACTCATCTCTCTTTGAGTGGGGAGGATAAGAGAGACTCATTATACTCACTGAATCCCATGTAATCAACCTTATAGAATTCAAGGTTAGGGATTGGTTGGTTAAGGTCTAACGGCTGAGGATGGTAACTTTACCTTGAAGGTTGATCATCCGAGTGTTGAGACTCAGAATGATGGCTTAAAGGTGGGGTTATGATCTTACAGGCTGAGCATGAGGAATGTCAGCACTGACCATAGAAGGAATGGGAGTGGTCTGCTCTTCAAGAGAAGTGGGAGCTCTTGGTTCCACTTGCTCTTACATAGGTGAGTATATTAGGTCCTGCTCAATCCGAATATACTAAGAAGGGGTTCGTTTGAATATTATTTTGTAGGTGATGATAATTTGTGGCTGTGTGGGTTATGAAGATGAATAAGGTGTGTGTTCAACATTGGCTGGGATTGTCAAGTTGTCACCTTGTGAAGGTTGCTCTAAATTTTTTGGGACAAGGGCTGTTTCTACCTCGGAAAAGCCAACAGTGGTTTTCCTCCTTATCTTAAATATGTCGGGCTTCATCCGTCCCAACTTTAGAACATTACCTGTTCCCTTAAACTATAAGCCCCGTTAACGGTTGAGAGTATGCTGAACATGTAATATTCAAGAGAATCTAAGTTAGCAAGTTAATTTGTATAAACAAATTAGGAATACTTGAACTTGATCCCATGTACCATTCGATGGACTATGTAGGAAAAGTCTTCAGAAACTTGATCCCATCCTCCATCCTTGTTGGATAAGGAGTGGATGACCACACAGGGGAGGTATTTCTAGTGAGAAGAGACCTTCCTTTTCCTGAAGGTTCTGATTGACTAGTCTCCTTGGTGAAGGACAATTCACTATCTTTATCACCTAGTCTTATATGTTGGTTTATGGTGGCTGGAGTGATTAACACTATCTTCCCCTTCACTAAGGCAGGTAGTGCCTCCTAAGTGTCCATAATGAGCTCTTGACAGGGGTCCTCCAAAACTCCAAAAGTTGATCTTAATACAATGGAGGGTCAATGCTGAGGGCGATGAGGTAGGAAGAGCAAGTAAGAAGTTGTAGATCCCTGAAAAACCAGGGTCTTTCTCAGCTGATAAAAGAGCAACCTGGTTGTGTTGCCTATGAAGGTGCATGACAAAGGATAGCTACTTTTAGGGTTCAGGGTTGGCCATTTTATAAAGCTTTTAGAGGAGAGATTTGAAAAACAACAAGGTTTTCTGGGTAATTTAGGTCTTGGGATTTGAAGATAAATAAGAAGAAGATTAAGGGAAATTCATTAGAAAGGATTTTTATATGCTTGGAAGTGAGACAAAGTTATTGCAAAAGATAAAGTTCAAAATGAAGATGTCGATCCCACCTCTAAAAAAGTGCCCAAAAGGTAGTTATCGTGAAAGCTTCTGAAGCTAAATTGACTTTGGAAGATATTCTTTAATTTATGAAGAATTGCTTTGGAAGAAATAAACTTAGAGTAATTTTGCTTTCGTGACATATTTGATTTCAGAAGATATTAAACTTTAGAAGTTTTACTTTATGAGTGAATAAAACTTCGAGAGTACTTAACTGCTTTCGAAAGAAATTTATCTTTCAAAACATATAAGTACTTAGTATCATACTTAAGCTTTGAAAGATATTTAGAATATCTTCCAAATTTAAATCCCTTACTAAGTAGTTACTAGTTTTAAAGACATAATTTTCTTCCGAAGTCGAATTAATGTCTTCCGAAGTCGAATTAATGTTTTCCAAAAGAAAGTCTGTTTATACTACTTAAAATTCTAAAGAATATATACTTTTGTAGAACTTCTTCCAAACTAAACAGGGCTTATATGAGTGATAAATTAGACAACATTAAAGGCATATATTCTTTGAAAAACAATTTTGAAATTAATTTAAGAAAATCTACTTAAAGTTAATCATCTTAATAGCTGATACAATATATTTAAATCTCTGTTCATCAAATGCTTTTATGAACAGATCAACATATTATTCATTTGTATTAACTTTGACCAGTTTAATCAATCCTTTTTCAAAATAACTTCTAATCAAATAATACCTGATGTTGATGTACTTTGTCTTTGAGTGTTGATTCTTTCTGATGGAGATAGAATTGTTGTTGTCTATGTGGATTGGAGTCTTCTTGAAGTTAAATCCATAATCTAGCACCTGATTCTAAATCCAAAGTACTTAAGCATAGCAGCTTGCAGCAGGAATGTATTCAGATGCAGCAGTTGATGCGGATACACATGATTGCTTTTTGCATTGCCATGAGACTATCTTTCCACCAAGAAACTGACATCCCCAGCTGTAGACTTGGCAATCATATTGCAGCCACCATAGTCATTATCTGTATATGCATACAAATAAAGTCTGAATTCTTTGGATACTAAAATTCTAGTGTGGGAGCCCCTTTAAGATATCTAAGAATTCTCTTGATAGCAACTAGGAATGACATCTTGGGGTTGGCTTGGTATCTTGCACATATGCATGTGGTAAACATAATATCAGGCCTGCTAGCTGTTAGGTACATAAGAGACTCAATAGCTCTATATTGATGTTCATCCAGATGCTACCCCTTAGGATCAGGTCCTAAGGAGCATTTTTTGACTATGGGAGTCTTAGCAACCTTATACTCAGTCATATAAAATCAGGTTAGTATGTATTGTACATACTTTGACTGGTTTATAAAGATGCCATTGTCAAGTTGCTTACTTGAATTCCTAGAAAGAAATTCAGTTCCTCCATGGCACTCATTTCGAATATATTCTTCATCTGCTTCTCAAACTCTTTACAAAGCTTTTCATTAGTTGACTCCATAGATAATGTCATTAACATAAACTTGAACTAGCATCAACTCACTGGCTGGGGACGGGCTGCCAGGTCAGCGCGCCCGATAATTATTCTGAGCTATTTAAATGTCACATTTGACTTTAGAAAAATGTATTTTCTTGTTAAAACACCTTGAAATCCTTACCTTGAAAACCTTATGTTTACTATGCATAATAGCCCCCAAAAACATAGAAAAACGTTTAAATAAGGGGGTCTAGAACTCACCTGAACTTAGCAAATAACTTCAATCCTAAGTTACTTAAGCTATAGTCCAAACACTCTAGCTGCACGAAAGTTAATACACAAAAACGTCATTTTCTTCATAGTTTCGTCCACAGTTTCGCTGCAGCGAAACTGCAGTTTCGCCAGCAGTTTCGCTGGGCAGCACTTCTGCTAGTTTCGCTAGACAGATTCGCTGCATTGAGCGCCCAAGTTTTGTTGGAATTTCCTACTTTCGCGAAGTCTATGGGTCAGTCTGGGTCATAGCGAGATTCCCGGCGAAACTGTAGTTTCGCCCATGCGAAACTGTAGTTTCGCTGGAATTTCTCCTAGTCTCGCTGAATGAGTACACAGTTTCGCTGGATTAACTCACAGTTTCGCTGGATCGGGGCCCAGTTTTGCTGGATGAATAAAAACTAAGAACCAGCCCGTTTTTAACCTAAAATCTTAACTTTTTACGTCCAAATCCTTGGTTTAACTTCCATGAAACCAAATCTAAGCTTTTTACACGTTTTCATACGTAAAAATGTGACCTTTATGCGATTCTTTGCAACTTTTTCAAAACCCAAAACCCTAGAATCCGGGTTTGATCTACAGAAGGGTTTAGGGGTCGATTCTTACCTTGTTTGTTGCTCCTTTCCTTGAGATTTGATGCCCAAACACCCAGATCTCCAATTCCTTGACCTTAGAAGCCCCAAATCTTGAGTTTCTTGCACTTTCTCTCTCTACTTTCTCTCTCTACGAAATTTTTGTTGCTAGGGCACAAATGGAGGAGATGGTGGTGTCTTGGGCAGGTTAAGGGCTGGTTATGGTCCTTAATCTTGCCCATGAACCCCACTTAGCCCATAACCCTTTTTCCTTCCTTTATTAAATCTCCATTAGTTAGGCCCACTTATCCTTAATGACTCGTTTTGACTTTTCGGGGTGTTACAAGTCTCCCCCTCTTATTTAGGTTTCGTCCTCGAAACCTGTCAGTCGTCAAACAATTGAGGATAAAATTTCTTCATCTCCTCCTCAGCCTCCCACGTAGATTCTGATCCCTTTCTGTGCCTCCACTATACTCGTACAAGCGGAACCACTTTATTCCGCAAGTGTTTCTCCTTCCAATCAAGGATGGCCACCGGCCGCTCTATGTAGTTCAGTCGTTCGTCGACTTCAATGTCTTCTAATGGTACAAACGCTTCATCATCTGCTAGACATTTCCTAAGATGAGATACATGGAATGTGGGATGAATTCCACTCAACTCATCAGGTAATTCTAGTCTGTAGGCCACTTCCCCTACCCTTGCGATAATACGGAATGGCCCTATAAATCTTGGGCTTAACTTTCCCCTTTTTCGAAACCTGATGATCCCTTTCCAAGGCGATACCTTGAGCATAACCTTGTCACAAACCTCATATTCTATAGGTCTACGCCTCTTATCAGCATAAGACTTCTGGCGATCTTTTACAGCTTTCATGAATGCCTTACTCTTATCTAACTCCTCAGTTGTGACATACCCATGCTGGCATGGCAACTATTATTATATGAGAATTCCGCCAACGGCAAGTGCTCATCCCAACTTCCTCCAAAGTCGATTACACATGCTCGTAGCATGTCTTCTAACGTTTGAATCGTTCTTTCTGACTGACCATCCGTTTGGGGGTGGTAAGCCGTACTAACATGCAGTCTAGTCCCCATTGAGTCGTGAAACCTCTTCCAGAACTTGGACGTAAATCGCGTGTCCCTATCCAAAACGATAGACACTGGCACGTCGTGACGAGCCACGATCTCCTTGATGAATAGATTTGCCAACTTCTCAGTGGTAAACGTCTCACGAATTGGTAGGAAATGGGCGCTCTTTGTTAAACGGTCAACAATCACCCAGATCGCATCGCTTCCTCTCGTCGTGCGAGGTAGCTTCGTGATGAAGTCCATCGTGATGTGTTCCCATTTCCATTCGGGGATATCCAAAGGCTGGATCTTTCCATATGGCTTTTGGTGCTCTGCCTTCACTTGCAGACAAGTCAAGCACTTGCTCACGTACTTAGCCACGTCTCGCTTCATTCCCGGCCACCAATAATCTTTCTTCAGATCTTGGTACATATTTGTGGCACCAGGATGAATAGAATATCTAGTTTTGTGAGCCTCATCCATGATCTTTCCTCTCAAATCTCCATAGAGAGGAATCCACACTCTCCCAGATCGAGTTTTAACACCCAGGGTGTTTTCCCCTAAATCTGAAACTTGCCCTTTCATCCTTTCAGAGTTGACTCTGTCCTCTCTTAATGCCTCATCCTGGAACTCTCTCACTTGTTTAATAACATCAGGCGTCATAATTATTTGGTGAGCCCTCACCCGAATTGGTTCGGGTCGTCCTTTTCGGCTAAGGGCGTCAGCAACCACATTAGCTTTGCCTGGATGATAATGAATTTCGCAGTCATAATCCTTGATCAGTTCCAGCCACCTCCTCTGCCTCATATTGAGTTCTTTTTGTTCGAAGAAATACTTCAGACTCTTATGATCAGTGAAGATGGTGCATTTCACCCCATACAGGTAGTGCCTCCAAATCTTCAATGCAAACACCACCGCTGCCAACTCCAAATCATGTGTAGGATAATTGGCCTCGTGGGCTTTTAGTTGTCTAGAAGCATAGGCTATCACCTTCCCTCGTTGCATCAACACGCAACCCAATCCTGCATATGAGGCATCCGAGTAGACTACCAGGTCCTCGTTCCCCTCAGGTAGCGTCAGGACAGGGGCTTGCGTTAACCTCATTTTTAGTTCTAGGAAGGCGTTCTCCTGATCAAGACCCTATTCATACTTCACGTCCTTCCGGGTCAGCTTAGTCAAAGGAGAAGCTATCTTAGAGAAATCCTGGATAAACCTCCTCTAGTAACCTGCCAGACTTAAGAAACTGCAAATCTCGGTTGGCGTCTTTGGAGATTCCCATTGCATTACCGCTTCAACCTTCGCAGGATCCACCCTGATCCCCCCGGGATTAACCACATGACCCAGAAACTGTACTTCTCAAAGCCAAAATGCACATTTGGAGAACTTAGCATATAACTTCTCGCTTCTGAGTGCCTCCAATACTTCTCGAATATGATCGGTATGTTCTTCTTCACTCTTTGAGTAGATCAAAATGTCATCGATGAACACTATTACTGATCTATCCAACATAGGCCGACATACCAGATTCATAAGGTCCATAAAAGCAGCTGGCGCGTTAGTTAAACCAAAGGACATGACGAGAAAATCGTAATGTCCATAACGCGTCCAGAACGCCGTTTTAGGAATATCTTGTTCTTTCACCTTCAGTTGGTGGTAACCAGACCGCAGGTCTATCCTTGAAAACCAGCTGGCACCCTGAAGTTGATTGAACAAGTCGTTGATCCTTGGTAGCGGGTATCGATTCTTTACGGTCAGCTTATTGAGCTCGCGATAGTCAATGCACATCCGCATGCTACCATCTTTCTTCTTGACGAATAAAACTGGAGCACCCCATGGAGAGATACTCGGTCGGATGAAGCCCTTATCCAATAAATCATGCAACTGGTCCTTCAATTCTACCATCTCCGAAGGATCCAATCGATATGTTGCTTTAGCGACTGGCTGTGCTCCCGGTAACAAATCAATCTGGAATTCGATTTCGCGGTCCGGCTGCACACCAGTCAGGTCTTCAGGAAAGACGTCAGAAAACTCACGCACTACCGGCACGTCTGATAATTGTGGCTCTAGCGCGTCCACATCTTTTACGTAGGCCAAGTAAGCGCTACGCCCACGTCTCATGTACTTTTCAGCTGTGATCATCGACACGACCTTCGGCACACAACATACCTTATCCCCACGAACCGTAACAGAACTTCCGTCGGGCGCTGTTAGACGAACTATTTTCTTGCTACATACTATATTGGCTTCATATCTAGCTAACCAATCCATGCCTAACACCACATCAAAACCTCCTAAGGCCATAACATGCAACCTAGCAGAGAACATACAACTTTGTAACTCAATCAGGAAATCCTCAATCACTTCAGTTATCTTAGTGGATTTACCAATGGCTGTTTCTACATAGAAAGGCTCGTCTAACTTTCTACTCTTATCATGCAACGAACGACAAAAGGCAGTAGACACAAAACTCCTACTGGGCAACTTAACATAGAAAACAACAGAACAAAACTCTTTCTAGCCCTGGAATTAAACAACACGGAAGACAGAATTTTTATTTATTATATACATGCCTGTCACAATATCGGGACCCGTCCTAACCTGATCCGGCCTTATTGCGAAGGCCCTGCGCCCTCTGCCCTTGGCTTCTTGCAATCCCTGCTTTTGTGACCCCTTCCATTGCAGTTGTAGCACCGTATCACTCCACACTCTCTGGCCACGTGACCTTGCTCCCCGCATCGGTAACAGACATTGGTTCCCAATCTACATTCCCCGAGGTGTCCTCTGGCACACTTACCACACTTCTTAGTCCTCGCACCAGACGAAGCTGCACGCCGGCCCTCCGTCCTTGCAACCTTTGTGTTGAGGGTGACACCGTCGCGTCCAACCCGTTTTCCATGCCAGTTCTTGTTATCGCTATTCTTCGTGTTTTCTTCAATAGTAGTTGTCTCCTTCGCCGCCTTAATTACCTCAGTTATAATGGACGGCAGAATCTCCTGTAGGGCCTGTTGGACTCCCTCAACAACAGCTTCTTTCATGGTGATCCTCAAACTAGTGCCATCATCGCTGCCTTCCACATGAGGGGCTTGGGGCTCTTCGAGTGCCATTTCAGCCGCCCTAGCCATGCTTCTCGTGATACGTGGTTCGGCACCATGTTCACCACAACCCCTATCTCGCAAAACCTTAGAAGATCTACCGCTAGCCATCCTCTATCCCACACTGAAAGATTCAAATACCAACGCGGTCATTCATGGGAATAGCTCAGTTTATGTCAAGTACAGTAAGTCTCTAATTACAGTGGCCAGTTGTGATTAGCCACTTACTTTACTCTTCGTACCCCGAGTATTACCTGTCCTGACTACATTAGCATCTAAATCTAACAGTAACACATAAACACATAACATGCGCACATAATACCAGTTAACTTTAAGAAAATACCTGATGGCACGCAGCTACTCAGATTGGCATTCCTTCCCTTTCCGTCCCATTTTCAGTTTAAGTAAAGCTTTATTTTGAAAAATTACCCATTTCACTTAAACTTTCACTCTGATACCAACTTGTAAGGCCCCGTTCCCGGGAAACCTCACAGTTGGTTAACCATAGCACAAAATCAGTTTAATAACGAAACATTGCAGCGGAAGATAATTAAACATTCATTTAAACTTAAAAACCCCATTGTACTCATACATTTGTCCTTTAAATGTAAACAAAACATATTTCTTGTTCATTAATTACAATAAAGACTTCATTAACAGGAATGCCATCCATATCTCCCCAAGTAGCTTCGTGGTGCCATCCTCAGCATCAGCGCTTACCTGTCCACTATTATGCATAAAAAGTCAGCTACGCTGAGTGAGTTCTAGTTTTATATAAATACGAAAATATAAGCTTTTATCCTCCCTATAATGAACACGCGTACATCATACTTCAAAACATTACTTGCATCATATTAAACACGTTCATTATCCTTCATTCTTTCATTATGTTTTCACTTCATCATAAGCGAGATTGCATAAAGCAAGATCTCCATGTTGATTGACAACGAATGTCAATCCCCGTCGGTACACGTTATCCATGGTCGCTACCCCCGACGGTTGATCGATCCCCGTCGGTACATATCTTCACGGTAGCTTCCCCCGACAGTTGATCCACACTGCTAGGCACATAGCCCGCTCATGAATACGGATCCATCATCGTACATCAGACTCACATAAGTGAAGTCTATCATAGTGCTTGCAAGACTTTTCATTATCAAACGGGCCCGGGGTAACATTCGTTAAGTTCCACTTCTCACTAATATTATCTTTCACTTAATATATAATACGTAACTTATTAAGTACACAACATACCAAGTACTAGTCATCATAACACGTAACCGACCCTCCGCGGGACAGCGGGGGTTCGGGGGCGGCAGCCCCTGACAGCGGGGTCCTAGGGACAGCAGCCCCAAGTGGGGTCCAAGGGGCAACGCCCCTGGCTAGGGACGGGCTGCCAGGTCAGCGCGCCTGAAAATTATTCTGAGTTATTTAAATGTCACATTTTACTTTAGAAAAATGTATTTTCTTGTTAAAACACCTTGAAATCCTTACCTTGAAAACCTTATGTTTACTATGCATAATAGCCCCCAAAAACATGGAAAAACGTTTAAATAAGGGGGTCTAAAACTCACCTGAACTTAGCAAATAACTTCAATCCTAAGTTACTTAAGCTATAGTCCAAACACTCTAGCTACACGAAAGTTAATACACAAAAACGTCATTTTCTTCATAGTTTCGCCCACAGTTTCGCTTCAGCGAAACTGCAGTTTCGCCAGCAGTTTCGCTGGGCAGCACTTCTGCTAGTTTCGCTAGACAGATTCGCTGCCTTGAGCGCCCAACTTTCGTTGGAATTTCCTACTTTCACGAAGTCTATGGGTCAGTCTGGGTCTTAGCAAGATTCCTGGCGAAACTGTAGTTTCGCCCGTGCGAAACTGTAGTTTCGCTGGAATTTCTCCTAGTCTCGCTGAATGAGTACACAGTTTCGCTGGATTAACTCGCAGTTTCGCTGGATCGGGGCCTAGTTTCGCTGGATGAATAAAACTAAGAACCAGCCCGTTTTTAACCCAAAATATTAACTTTTTACGTCCAAATCCTTGGTTTAACTTCCATGAAACCAAATCTAAGCTTTTTACACGTTTTCATACGTAAAAATGTGACCTTTATGCGATTCTTTGCAACTTTTTCAAAACCCAAAACCCTAGAATCCGGGTTTGATCTACAGAAGGGTTTAGGGGTCGATTCTTACCTTGTTTGTTGCTCCTTTCCTTGAGATTTGATGCCCAAACACCCAGATCTCCAATTCCTTGACCTTAGAAGCCCCAAATCTTGAGTTTCTTGCACTTTCTCTCTCTACTTTCTCTCTCTACGAAATTTTTGTTGCTAGGGCACAAATGGAGGAGATGGTGGTGTCTTGGGCAGGTTAAGGGCTGGTTATGGGCCTTAATCTTGCCCATGAACCCCACTTAGCCCATAACCCTTTTTCCTTCCTTTATTAAATCTCCATTAGTTAGGCCCACTTATCCTTAATGACTCGTTTTGACTTTTCGGGGTGTTACACCTCCACACATCCCTCAGCTTCAAAGCATGAAGAGAAATCAACTGAAACAGCTGCAATGGCTCAAGAAGTTGACTGGAGCTTCATGGTACAGGATGTGACTCCCGCTCAAGCACTCATGGCCGGAACAGATGATGATCAGGTATATGAACATCTTTGTACTGCTGCCTGTATTGCTAAAGTTAAACTCTATAAGGATTACAATATGGAAATCAGATCTGATGTTGAGTCTTTAAATATCTTAAAATCTGATTTTAAAAGAGCTGAATCTGACTATCAAAAGAAAATTTAAGAGTTAGAGAAAACTGTGTCTCTTTTAAAACATGAAAAGACCAACTACAAGACTCAAATTAAAGATCTGTTATCCAAACTGTCTGAGGTTCAAGCCCAGTTGGTCACTGCTGAGGCTCGGGCCAGGAAGCAAGCTATTGCTGAGCAAAACTTCCAAGCTATTCTTGCATTATCCTCTCATTCCAAAATGTTTTATCAAAACAAAGAAGGGTTGGGAACCAATGAAATAGCTCCACCACACTCTTATGAGTCTATTACACTACCTAGATGTGGTACTGAAGAGCAAGAGGTTCCAAGTGCTGACCCTTCCCCATCGGAACTAGAGGATGAGGAAAAAATAGTGGCCACCACAGGGGAGAAACAGGAAGATACACTCATCTTCACCTGTGAAGACCAAATCCTAACCACCAAGGCAAGAAGAAGCAGAGCTAAAGCTGCAAGAAGGACTGCCAAGAAGGTTGCAGAGTCCAAGCTGAAGATTAACCCAAAGCAAAAGGGTGTCTTCATCTCTGCTGGATTCCAAGTGGTAGGTACTTCTGATTCAGGAAAGGAGTGTAGTACCAGCACTCCTGTCCTGCCAAAGGATCAGAAGTTGAAAGGAAAAGTTGCTGATGAAGAGAAGAGATCAAAGAAATAGCAACCTGCAAATTCCCAAAAGACTAACATTGCATGCATAATGTGTGGTCTGCACAACCACTTGGCTAAAGATTGTTACTACAATCCAGCAAGCACACATTATGCAAATAATGTTAGAAAAGAAGGAGTCAGGGAAGGTTTCTCATTTGGACCATTTCAAACGGTTCAAATGATGAAAAAGGGAAAATTGGTCTCGGAAGCCAAGTTGCTTTCGGAAGAAAGTACTTCTTCTGAAGGGACAATGGCTTCGGAAGCCAAAGCTTCTAAGGTTCGGAAGAACAAGAAAGCTCCCTTGAAACCATCCCAGAAGAAGACTGCTTCGGAAGAAAAGGTGGTGAAGGCTTCTTCCTAAAAGAAAGAAGCTTTGGAAGAAGACCATGCTGCAAAGCTTCAATAAGCTCATCCTCAAAGGTCAACCAAAGGATGGATTGGAAGATCAAGAAAGATGCTGCAGCCCAAACCTCTTCTTCAACGACCTCTATTGAACCCCAATGCATATCTTTTGGTTCAATTATGTCATTATCTTTGGAAGAGCCCAAGACCAGTAAGGCTTGGGCTTCCAAACAAAACTAACCATCTCATCTTATGTGCAGGGACATCCATTTGACAAGAACAACAATGTTTGGATTGTAGATAGTGGATGCTCCAGGCACATGACAGGGAACAGATCTCTCCTTCAACAGTTCCAGAACTTTGATGGAGGGCCTGTCTAATTTGGAGGTGAGACCGGAGGATATATTTCAGGCAGAGGAAATATATCCAATGGCAGAATAAACATTGACAAGGTTCACTTTGTCAAACAGCTTGAACACAATCTGTTAAGCGTTTCTCAATTCTGTGATCAAAAGCATCAAATAATTTTCACAGAACATGAGTGCATTATCCTCAAACCAGGGATGACAATTCCTCCGGAATTAGTGCTTCTTAGATCTCCCAGGAAAGGGGATATGTACAAGCTAGATATGAACAACGCTTCTCCTATGGGTGAAGTATCATGCTTTCTTTCCAAAGCTGATAGTGATGAGTCAACACTATGGCATAAACGTATGTGTCATGTAAATTTTAAGACAATGAATAAATTGGCTAAAAATAACTTGGTACATGGTTTGCCTAAAAAGGAATTTTTCTGCAAAGATAACTGTGTTGCATGCCTGAAAGGGAAACAACACAGGACATCTCATAAGTCCAAATGTGTTAACTCTATCACTACTCTATTACACTTATTGCACATGGATCTTTTTGGTCCCACAAGTATAATGAGCATCGGAAGGAAATCATACTGCCTTGTGATTGTTGATGATTTTACAAGATTTACATGGGTATTCTTTATAAGAAGTAAAGATGAAACTGCTGAAACGTTAAAATCTTTTATTCTTAAAATAGAAAATCAAATTGATCACAATGTTAAGATCATTAGAAGTGATCAAGAGACTGAGTTTAAGAACTTTGTTCTTGACTCATTCTGTGACTCAAAAGGGATTGCCAGACAATATAGTGCTCCCAGAACTCCTCAACAAAATGGTGTTGCTGAGAGGAGGAACAGGACACTTATTGAGGCTGCTCGAACCATGTTAGCTGATTCAAAACTACCTCTAACATTCTGGGCAGAGGCAGTTAGCACTGCATGCTATGTGCAGAACAGGGTTCTTGTAGTTAAGCCCTATGGAAAAACCCCTTATGAGTTATGGAACAAGAGGCCACCGTTCATTGGCTTTCTAAGGTCCTTTGGCTGCAGGTGTACCATACTTAACACAAAAGACAACTTAGCAAAGTTTGCTGAGAAGTCAGATGATGCTATCTTTGTTGGATACTCTTCTAGCTCCAAAGCTTATAAGGTATACAACATCAAGAATCAACAATTTGAGGAGTCATCCAATATAGTTGTTAATGAGCACACTCCTTGTGTTAGGGGGAATGGACCTGATTATATCTTTGATTTAGAATTGTTTCCAAACTATTCTAAACCATCTTATGAGAATGTTTTAGCTGGAACAGGTGCTCAAGATGATGCTGATACTGATCAACTATTTGAGCTACCCAGACCTCTTCCAAATTCTCCAAGAGCTGAAAGACAACAAGCTTCAACCATCCACAGATCTGATAGTATAACTATCTCCAGGAATAGTGAAGCTTCAACAAGTGAATCACTTGATCAACCTCAAAGTTCTTCAGGTGATCCATTACAACACCAGGTTGAAGGAAGTAGTATTCTGAAGGAACAGGCAACTGTTAATACTACTTCAAGACCAACCATTGATGATGTTTCCCAATCATTCAATCAGTCCTCATTGAATGATTTTGAAACAGTAGCTGGACAGAGTGATCTAATTCCTGATCAGAATATGTCCAACCTGGACTTATCTCTGCAACTGGAAGTGATTCCTCGTCTTAGGATTCACAACACTCATCCAACTGAAAACATCATAGGGAATGTCTCTGAAGGTGTGAGAACAAGAGGGCAAACTCATCATAGGAATGTCTACTTGTACTCATGCTTCTTATCTCAGATGGAACCTAAGAAGGTGAAAGATGCCTTGAAAGATAGTAGTTGGGTTGAATCGATGCAGGAGGAGCTGCTTCAATTCAAAAGACAAAAGGTCTGGAATCTATGCCCACTACCTTCTGGTCAAGTACCCATAGGCACTAAATGGGTATTCAGAAACAAGAAAGACGACAGAGGCTTGATTATCAAGAAAAGGCAAGATTAGTAGTTCAGGGATACACCCAAGAGGAAGGAATCGATTATACTGATGTCTTTATACCTGTTGCAAGACTTGAGGCAGTTAGGATCTTCCTTGCTTATGCTGCATCCAAGAACTTCACAGTCTACCAACTTGATGTCAAGTGTGCTTTTCTATATGGGGATATAGATAGGGAAATCTATGTATGTCAACCTCCAAGATTTGAAGACCCACAGCACCCCAACTATGTGTGCAAGTTGGATAAAGCTCTATATGGCCTGCACCAAGCACCTAGGCTATGGTATGAGACTTTGTCTCAGTTTCTCCTGAAGAATGGCTATACCAGATGTACCATTGACAAGACTCTCTTCATCAAGAAGACTGAAGAAGACATGTTGCTCGTTCAAGTCTATGTTGATGACATCATATTTGGTTCTTCAAATAACCAAATGTGCAAGGACTTTGAGAGCACTATGAAGTAGAAATTTGAGATGAGTTCCATGGGAAAAATGGACTTTTTCTTAGGAATTCAGGTGAAGCAATTGAAGGAAGGATTCTTCATCAATCAATCTAAGTATGTCTCAAACGTCTTAGATAGATTTAAAATGAAGGACTGTAAACCAGCCAAGACACCCATACCCAGAAACCATAATCTTTGCCCTGACCTTGAGGGGGAGGATACTGATCAACATCAGTATAGAGCAATTATTGGTTCTCTGATGTATCTCACTGCTAGTAGACCTGATATCATGTTTACCACATGCATTTGTGCAAGATATCAGGTTGCTCCCAAGGTGTCTCATTTGGCTGTTGTTAAGAGAATCCTTAGATACCTCAAAGGAGCACCTAAACTAGGTCTCTGGTATCCAAGAAATAGTGATTTCAATCTCTATGGATACTCTGACAGTGATTATGGTGGCTGCAACATTGAGAAGAAATCAACATCAGGAGGATGGCAATTTCTTAGTGGAAGGATTATCTCATGGCAATGCAAGAAACAATCCTGCGTCTCTACATCAACTGCTGAAGCTTAATACATTGCTGCTGCTAGCTGCTGTGCTCAACTGCTATGGATTCAAAATCAGATGTTGGACTATGGATTCAACTTCATGACTACTCCTATCCATATAGACAACAACAGTGCTATCTCCATTACTGAAAATCCAGTGAAGCACTCCAAGACTAAGCACATTGATATCAGGTACCATTTCATTAGAGATATTCATGAGAAAAATCTGATAAAGTTAATCAAAGTTGACTCAAATGAACAATATGCTGATTTGTTCACAAAAGCTTTTGATGAACAAAGATTTAAGTATCTCATATCAGCTATTGGGATGATAACATTGACTAACTACCTCTTTTGAAAGCTTTTAATGTGTAATGCCTGGTGTCAATACAATTTAAGCCCTGTTACAAAAGATCCTTTTATATTCTAAGTGTAAATTCCTTCCGAAGAGGAATTAACTCTCGGAAGATACTCTTAAATATCTTCCGAAGCCAAATTCCTCAATGGAAATTTTCTTCTCGGAAGAGTTTTTAGTCTCGGAAGAAGCGATTGATTTCACATCAGATCTACTTCCGAAGCTTATATAACTATCCATTCAGAAAGACAATTTTTACCTTCGGAAGCAATGTTTTGCTTCGGAAGAAAGAATTGCCTTCGGAAGATAAATTACCTTCGGAAATGTTTTACATTCGGAAAGAGAGATTTCTATGTGTAACGGATATCTTTGGGCCCCACTCTGTAAAAGGTAAAAATTTGCTAATGATGGTCAGATTATTTAAAATTATCCCTTGCCGCCACTGTCATTTCATAGCCAAAACCCATAAACCCCAAACAGTTACCCTATTACTGCCACTACCACAATTCATCCTTTTTAAATAATCCAGACTGTTCAATTTCATCTTCTTTTACCAATTTACTGCCCTAACTATTCCCTTCACTGTCAAACCTGAAATTTCACCTAAATTCAAGCTTACTTTCTCTGCAATGGCGCTAAACCCTCAGCACAACCAGGTCGCATTACTTGATTCATCAAGAGATGTCGACTTCACTCAAATAATCACCTTTCTTACTGAATCAACCTACCTCACGGCGCTTACTGTTAACCCCATCGTTTACTCCAACCACATGACTGAATTCTGGAGTAACGGTCAAGCTGAAGTCCTAAATGGGGTTCGCGTCCTGAGAACCCGCATTTGTGGACAGGAGTTGATCATAACTGAACAACTCATCAGGGAGCATCTAGAGCTCAATGATGATGGGGCTCCTACTGAGTTTCCTAAAGAAGACTTGGATAGCACCTACATCCTTATGGGATATGGTGGGATGTGAGCAGGTCAACCGTCTACAAGTTCAACTTCTCATATCATTGGAAGTTCCTGCTGCACATCGTTCTGCACTGCTTATCCAACAAATCTGGGGGATGGGATCAAATCCCATATGAACTAGGATGCCTAGTTCACAGGTTTGTGAGAGGTCTGCGCTTCAACTACTCAAGATTTGTGTTGACCAATTTGATTGGAAATCTGAGAAGGGACACATTCTTCATGTATCCCCGATACATTCAACACATTATCAACTGTGAGTTGGAACCGAGCAAGCTTGTCTGTACAGCTGCTCTTACTGTTCCCCAAGTGCGGCCTACCATATTCAAGACATTGAAGAAGGTGTCCATCAACTTTACTGGACGGTACACTCCTTTACCTCCAGAGATGATTGAGCGCATAGCTCCTGGTGACATCCCTGTTAACCCCACAGGTGATGAACCCACACCAGCAACCTCCACCACAAATATTCCCATACCTTCTCCACCCATTAAAATAACATATCAGAGACGCCCAAACGAACCCTTGTTCAATCTACTCTGATTGAACAAGCTCCTCCAGTTCAAACCAAAAGGGCTAGAATGGAAACATGGGCTCCCACTCAGTCCGAGGTCACACCATCCTTCTCATTTGACCTCAATTTGGGTTTTGAGCCTCCTCAGTCTCAAACCCAAGAGCCCGAACCTCAAGCCTTTAGCCCACAGGGTGAGTCTTTACACTCCCCTGTGCAGCCTTCAAGGGACAGCCCCACAAGAGGCTCAATGCCTGTAGACATTGATCTAGGTCCCGGGTCAGTAGGTGCAACCTCCTTATCTTTCACTGACCTATTACTCTGAACTGATGAAGAGATAACATCTCTCCATGGCCATGAAGTTGATCTACAACACCCTCTAAAGATCAACAGAGCCAAGAGAGATCCTTATCTCTAGCCCCCATCAGTAGCCAACTACTGAGGTGAGTCCTACTGATGTGGAGGGGACTCATGTAGGCTCAGCTGCCACTAGTCAGAGTCTCTCATTGAGCTCTCAGGACAGTGGTAACATCAATCAGACTGAGTCTACGACAACTTTGCCCATTGACATCTCTGAAAGAGATGAATTTGGGCAGAGGTATCCAGGGTGCCAAGAAGCCACATCTGGTGGTGAGACTGAACATACTAGGTATGTTATCTCATCTCCCGTGATTCTTCACATGAAGATGAGGGAAGTCTGCAACTCACACTACAGTACTTGCTCTCTAAGGTCTCAAACCTGGAATCTCAGGTGAGGATCTTAGAGATAAGGACAGCCACTCAGCAACTTGAGATTGACAATCTCAAGGCTCAACTAGCTAAAAAAAAGACGGAGAGGTTGTTAGGCATGTACCTATTCAGGTCTCATTGACTTCTTCCTCTAGCTCATCTAGCTCTCAAGATGATGCTACCAAAAAGGGGAGAAAGATCAGAGACAAACATCTGAGGAACCACTGATCCAATCCTCTACTTCCCAACTCATTACCCTACCTGAGTCATCTCAATCAACTCTAAAGATTGACTCACAGATGCTTCATGATCTCTACAGACTTTTCACAAAGTTTGTATTGAATCCTTCTTAAAACAGCCTAGCCCCGACACCACACTCATATACTTTGGGGCTGAGGAGCTTCAAAGACTGACTGCACCTTCTACTACTATGGAAGAAGTTGGTCAACCTAAGGTCCACATGGAACCTAAGATTAACTTCGAAGGGGAAATGGGGACTGATGGCCCAGCAACTGAAACGGTTGGGACAGAACTTGCATCAGCCTCTTCTTCCGAAGCTCGGGCTGAAACTTCCGAAGCTAAAGTTGAAGCCTCATAAGAACAAGATAAGTCTTCCGAAGCTGAGATGGAAGCTGCGGAAGGTTTGTTCAAAATGTCCGAGGAGCTGATCATCACAGATGTTATTGCTGAAATAGCATCTGAGATGAGCAAGGAGGACATTTCTGATCTACCTCCATCCCAAACACCATCTCTGCCTCTCTCTCAATCTGAACCCTCTATCCAAGAACCACCGCAGTCAAAAGACAAAGGCAAAAGGAAATTGACTGCGGAAGAGATTCAGGAAGAGGAGAAGATTGCAAAGCTCAAATGGAAAGGTAGATTCCCGGCTGAGAAGCTGTTAGCTGCTAGTTCAAAGGCAGCTGCAGCCAATTAGGAAACTATCAACAATAAGAAGAGAGAGGAACTCATTGATCAGCTCATCAACCTAGGAGCTGTAAATGAGGAGACACTCCTGCTACCACTAGAGGAGTTGGTGACTTTGGAGAGGACAACCAGGCTAAAGCAAGAAGAAGAAGCCAGGTTGGCCTTGGAGAAAGAAGAAGAAGAACAAAAGAAAGCAGCCCTGCAGCTGAGAGAGGCTAGGACTAAATTCCTACTCTCAAGAGGCTTCAGTCTTCCTGAACTGTCTCCACATGATGATGATATGATCCTGCTGCTCCACAACAAAGAGCAGGATCAAATGGAGAAGGAAAGGAAGAAAGCTGCAAGGGAGAAGATGAAGGAGAAGAAGCGGAGGGAGGAGGTAGAGAGGGTCACTGCCACCAAGAAGCTCAGTGATAAAGACTGGATGAAAGACTATCTCAGGGCTCACGGCTTCTCTGGTAGGCAGGTGGGACCTATGTCCGAAAGGACACTCCAACAGATTGTCAGTGAAATAAAAGCTGACATCCGTATGGGGAAAAAGAAAGAGATGTATAGGAGGGGACAGGGAATGGTCTTCACCCAGCTACTCAACCACAACCAGCCACTCAACCACAGCCAACCACTCAACCACAACCCACACCAGAAGAACCAATTCCATTTCCTATCAAAACCGAACCCTCAGATGAAACCTACACCCCTGAACCTACAACTCTACCCAAACCTACCTCATCACCTCAACCACCTAAACTTCATATCCTTAAACCCAAAACACAAACTAGAACCACTGAACCTAAACCTATCCAACAGAAACCAAGATCATCCCCTTAGCCTTCTAAACATCTCTCTCTTGAGGAAATAAAGGAAATCAAGACAAGGCTCATCAACTGCACTACTATGAGCAGCATCTCCTGTGGGGGAGACCTTATCAACATCTCCTATGTTGATAACTCTTCAAGCTCCCTCACTCTAGGTCAATTTCTTGAGTTGCCTACAAGTACTTTGGGCCAGGCGGCAAGACTTCTCGGTCTCAACTCTGATACTCTCAATGCTGAAGAAAAGAGACTAAGAAGGAAACTGGCGACTCTACTGGATACAAGGAAGGAGGACAGGATTCCTAGTCAGTCTCCTGGACCTAGGAAAATTATAATCCAGTGGAGGTTCGATGAACCTTCTCACAACTTTGTTGTGGAAAGGGAGAATGGTGAAACCAACAGGCTTAATGCCACTTCTCTACTGCATCTCAGCAGATTTGACATTAGTGAGCTTGCAGAGAAGCCATTCTCCAACCCCTCCAACTCTGAGACTGCTGCTATCATCAGAAATTATCTCAGCAGTCTTCATCTAGCCGAGCTAACTGCAAAGACCAAGATCGAAGAAGAGTTGAAGTTGAGAAGACAGGAAGACAAGGAAAGACCTACCACCAAGGGCGCAGCCTTTCTACAGATGGTGGAGGGTCGGAATTGGAACCTATAGTTAGATGGAATATGACTATAGTTCCCATCAACTAACTCTTTTCAGAGGGCCACAACAAAGGGTACACATAATCCAAGGTGACAGACTGGATGTTCTGTCTACCAAGGATTTGTACAAACTTCTCAGCACCACATCAGGGAAGAACAAGGACACAGACAAACATCTACTTTCCTTGGTGCTGAAAGTTTTGAGAAGAAGAGAGAAGTGAAGTTTTGGTAGCATCAGCCTAGGGGGAGTTTGTTGGGTCATTATAAGGCTGGTGCAACCAAAACCACTTCACATAGTCATTTTGGTGCTACATTCAAAAGGCTTCCGAAGCTAAGTATGAGATCTTCCGAAGTCTGAAGAACAACAGCTGAAGTCATCAGCTGAAGAAAGAGCTGAAGACTATCTTCCGAAGACAAAGTCTGAAGATATCCGAAGACAGTCTGAAGACTTCCGAAGACAAAGTCTGAAGAAAGAGCTGAAGGCAAAGTCTACTTCCAAGACAGAAGAAGACTCCAAGCCTCGGAAGAAGCAGTCTTCCAAGTATAAGTGGCTTCGGAAGAAATTCTTCCGAAGAAATTTATCCTTCGGAAGACACTGCTATGTCCAGTAGACATAAGTATGGTCTCTGACAATCCGCTGCAGACCTCTGATACAGCATGGCTTCTTCCTAAAGAACCATGTTGTTAACCATACTTTATTCTACTGTATACCTTTTTATGATAGTACATATTACCAACTTTAGTTGGTGACAAAAGGTAAGTCAGGGACATGTCCTGACTACCAAATCTCAGGCAAAATGTCTGAGATACCTCACCTATAGTCTTGTAGTATAGATGTTTGGTTAGAGGTTTCCAGCTGGTATCAAAGTATATCCGGCTGTAGGTAGTATTATATATATCTTCTCATTGTAACTTATTAAGTAGAGAGCAAGAGTTAGAGTCAAAACTTGAGCTTGTAAGAATCTTGTAATCCTTTGAGTTGAGAAGCAATATATAAAAGTACCTTGAAAATTTACATCCTGTGTTTATTTACTGCTTGTTACTTGTTATATTGTGATCAACTATTCTTAGACTCATACTGAGTATCATTCAAGGTGAGTTTGAGAGAAGAACCACTTGTTGAGTGACCAACATACGATCCTGCAAGACCATAATCTACAGTTTATAAAAGGATGGACCTTTTACCAACTTATACAAGTTTATGAGTCTTTAAAGTGGCAACGGAAAGTTGGTCAGCTTTTGTTAAAAGGTGATTACAGAAAGCATGTCTTCTCTGTCTTCGGAAGAAATCAGTGTTCAGTCTTTTGGCTTCGGAAGACTTTGTCTTTGATGCTTCGGAATACTTCATATTTGCCTTCTAAAATTTTACACTTAGAATATTTTCTCTGATATGTGTAAAACTTCTGAATTAACTGTACTTTGCACTTCATCCATGCATGCTGGAATCTATTTGGTTGTTTTGGTTGCATCAGCCTTTAATTATAAACTTTATAATACCATTCTTCGAGGGATGCACTAATAAAATGATTCATGCAATATATTTTTATTATTTTCTAACTTATGATGGATCAAGAATTCGTGAAAAATAAAATAATTCTTATTTAGGATGGCGTCAAGAATTTTAAATCATGGACCTAAATTGTTTTCCACAAATAAGATACCTGAATTGTTTGCAAAATGGAATCAAGAATTCTTAAAAAAAACAGTCTGGTTGATTTTTTAGCAATAACACTCCAAGGCAAAGAAAAGCCACCTTTATAATGTTTGATTTGCAAAAAACATAATCATTTCTTATTCAGATACCATGCAGATTGTTATTGTAATAAAGTATGAGAACAACTAACACAATGTAAAATATCAAAGAAATAAAGGTTAAGTATACAGAGTCTCATGATTAGTAAAGTGTTTTCAGTAGACGTGTCTCTAAAATAACGAGCACACTTCAAAACAAAATCAATCCGATTCTTATAAATTTAGTGGAAAAAGATTTGGGCAAGTGGTGGTTCAGATGCATGTTGTGAATGTGGGTGATGTATGAAGCACATAATGTGGTGTTTTGACGGCAAATTCTCGTTTACCAAAATAATAAAACGGCCACTAGTTTGTTTGTGTTACTTATTTTATTATAGCACAATTCGCCAAACCCCGAAACATGGTGTTGAGAAGGAATAAAGAAGCTATTTCGTTAAAATACCTTAGCCCAATGAAAATAAACAATGCTAGCAATTTTCT
Source organism: Flaveria linearis (assembly GCA_024085815.1). Taxonomy (NCBI): domain Eukaryota; kingdom Viridiplantae; phylum Streptophyta; class Magnoliopsida; order Asterales; family Asteraceae; genus Flaveria; species Flaveria linearis. The sequence goes on along the minus strand of CM044014.1, from coordinate 52,238,166 downwards.
TGGCAGGGTCTAGTCTAGCAATTTTCGAATACGATTTATTAAAACATAACTTAATGTAAGAAGAGAGTTGATCAAGTTCCTTTCCAATATACCATTAATTTAGAAAACCATAACAATTACTGTAGATTTATCAGACTAATAAAGGGAACCCGTAAATGATCAGAAAGTTAAGGTGATATGATTTCTAATAACCATCTCTAGTTAATTAGCTATAGATTTGTTATGAAGATTGGTTTCACGCATAAAAGTTGATCATACGTTTTTCAACCGTGTATGACAATCACATTTACAAAATCATAAGTTTATAACTTCCCATTCAAATGTAGGTGCTACCCACTGAAAGTTTTCCCAAGACCACCATAACATTAACACAATAATATATATACATATATATATATATATATATATATCACACCATTAGTTCATCACAAATTACATAATTTCATCCAATTAGGATGATAATAAGAGTTTAGCTCATGATGAGCTTGAACATAACAACAAACAACATAGAAGATAGAAATGAATTTATTGGTAAAATGGAACAATCAAACCGGTGATCCATAATGGATGATGTTTAGACAATCTCGAACTTCTTCCTAGTGTTGTATGCACCTCCCAAGACTCCAAATGGTCTTCAAGACTTGATTCCCGAGAGAATTCTGTAGAGTAACTCCCTACCTAAAAGCTCTCTAAAATATTGAACTTAGGCCTCTATTTATAGGCTTTCTAGAGTGTTTAAGCACGGCCCCATGCCTAAAAGGCACGGCCCCGTGTTACTACAATGCTTACAAAGTAGGTAGCTCGTACACGCAGATGTTGTCGGGAACGGCCCCGTGACAAATGGGGCACGACCTCATGTTTGAGGTGGGGCACGACCTCGTGCCTCCTGGGGCACGACCCCGTGTTTACTTTTAGGCGATAGTACTTTTTGTTCTGTCAGATGTCCAAACACAGGGGTGTACCAAATTTAGCATAGGGGTGTGCTTCAGGCAAGACATGGGGGCGTGCTTAATAAGTCACAACCCATGCTTACACTTGAAAGCTTTGATTTCTTCAATTTCTTGTTAAATATGCTTCTTTTGTTCACTTTGCCATTTACAACACCTGAAAACATAATTTAATGATTTTAAGTACTAATCATCATTTTAAGGAATATATTAAGGAACAATTGATGTGCTTTTGATAGGGTTTTTATGTATAATTTGGAGCACATCAAATATCCCCATATTTGAACTTTGCTTGTCCTTAAACAAAATCACTTAAAATGAAAATTCCACCAAAAACCAAATAAATCAAATGATAAATGTGTCTTTCGGGAAATATGCAAGTAAAAATTATTTGATCCAAATGTAATCATTTTAAGCATGTTAGAAATGATATACTAGCAAGCAATAGATTAGTTAGTAAAGATTATAATCATGTAAAATTCACACTTCTCACAAGATGCACTCACACTTGGCTAATATATGAAGTCATATTAGGTTAAGTATGACTAATGCGCTCAATTGCCTAGTATGAATACGTGTGAAATCATATGCTGTTAAGGATCAATCTCCACCTACTTAGATATTTACTTGCATAAATCGTTAGGTCTTTGATGGTTTGTAACTTGGCTCGAACTCAGGCATGGAATATTTGGAAAAGTGGCTAAATGCTAAAGACGACAGTCTTGGCTTATTTTTCTAACATAAACTACAAGGAAAGTAGTAAAAGGTTCCCTATACAATATTTCAAGCTAGAATGGATATGTTAACTTGAGGACTCATTTAAGGTTAGATTCTCATGACCATATTTGCTTTCAGAAATTACTTCATCCTTCACCCGAAAATACACAAAACTATCCTTTCGTAAGGATCGTTCGGCTTGAAGGCTAATAGCACCCAATCAGATTAGTTCTGTGTATTCGTATTGAGACTTGGTTTGATTTTTGCATTTTTCATTGTGGGATCAGTTTTAACAGTTCGGGCATCTTTCGTATCTTTTTGCTCGCCTCTTTATAGCGCTTTTTGAAATTTCACAAAATGGCGGAACTTGTTCCTTTTTTCACCATTTCTTTCTTGCGTCGTACTGAGATTGAAAATTTTTCGTAGATTTCCGGGGGAAGTCCCGGTTTTGCGTGATGAAGACAACAAAGCAAATTAAAATCAAAAAGTATTCCAGTTCTTTTAGGTCTGCCGGTAAAATACCAAACTTTTCTTTTTCTCTTTTTTATATATAGCTAAAAACGTGTCTTTAACGAAAAACGAGTTTGTTGAAGGCTTTTTGGTTAAGTGACTTGATGGTTGGGGTGATCAAAAATAAAAACGTTTAACTCAACGGGGCTAACTAGGGTTGACGATAGGGTAAGGAAAGTTAAAAGAAAATGGTTGTGGCTTGAGTAGTTAAGGTTTCCTAATGCCTAACTTATTTTTTATGCAAAAAAATACTAATTAAGGTCTCGAAATGTATACCAAAAGCAAGTTCTAATCGCACGTATCATAAGGCACCCTCAATTAAATCCAGAATGAAAGTAAAATTGCAAAAGCTGTTTAAGGGTCAAAAATAAACTTAATACGGATGGAATTGGGTAAAAATATTTCATTTTACATGATTGAAATTTTTACTAAATTATTGCCTTTAAGGATATCTCAAAGAAAACATTTCCAATTTTATTTGGATGTCATTTATTTACTTATTTATTTCTCAAAAACGTATATTTATAATTTGATTTATTAAAATTTGATTAACTTTTTGGTTTCGTGTTACAAAAATTAATGGTTAAGTGATTTTTAGAAAATTTTCAATTTGGACCTGTTTTCAGCAAAGTATCAAATATGTATCTTAATTAACCCCATCCCCACACTTAAAATTCACATTGTCCCCAATGTGATCAATAATATAAAACGAGGAATGGTAACGAGATACTCCCCTAAAAATAATGAAGTCGACTCATGCCTTAAATCGTGAGACTCCTCAGGATCACCTAAAATATCATCTATTTATTGAAAATATTAAAATCCTAAACACACAAAATAAAAATAAAACGACATAAATTAAAAGATAGATTGGCACAAAACAACTGTACCCGGCCCTGAAAGTGATACGGTTTTTCAAGGGCTTTGTGGCGAGATATCCCCCACTCATGATGCATTCGGTTTGATGATGTATGTGACATCATTGCTCAGGTCATCCACTCGGGAGTGTAGAGTTTCGACTCGGTTGAAGGCTTGTTGCACGTATTCGAATGATCTCCTTGCGTGGTTGCTGGTGGTTTGGATTGCTTCATAAAGGTCTGACATGATCGGGAATTCTCCAGCTGTGAGCTGGAAGCACCGGCTTTTTCATGCCGTGGTAGCATATCAAGGTCAATGATGATTTCCTCGGGATCCACAGCATCCCAGATTTGGCCCTTCTTATCCATGAACCTCGGTTACCCATTTGTAGAGTCGTTATCATGTACATGCTTGTGCAAATGCTTAGTCCAATCCTAGTATTACTCCTTCGGTCCCCTTCGTGTTACACCATAGCTCTCGTACAAGTTCAAAATCCAGCTTCCTCCAAGCATGGGTGTCGGAGCACCTGCAGTTGCATTCCTGGCAAACAGATTACAAAACAAATACCCAATATTGCATGGCAATTGATTAGTCACACAATACAAAATAAATAAGTCCCTCAAGCTAAGAACTCCGTCGCTTTGACCACGAGCTGTTATGGAATGGCTAAGCAACTGATGTATGTAACGTAGTAGCGGGTCTCGAATCTGACTAATCTTGGTTTTACTCGATTTGAATACCCCTGTTCCAATTCTTTCCAAAATGATTTTCTCATAGCACCACTTTCCATATCCCTACTCTCCTCATCTGGAAATATGTGGTATGCTGGCATTCCTGATATTCCTTCCTCCTCCATTTCCAGTTCGGTATATATACCAAGATAAACACCAAACAAGGCGATGGATGTTTCACCAACGCCCACCTAGTCTGTATGTAACTGCTTCATCATCCATGGGTCGGAGTCTTTCATGCTAAATCTGAAAGATGCTAAAAATTCAAGAGTTAGTTCATAAACAGAAGGTTTGTTTTATGAAAACAAACGCTTCCACTGAATACTCAATAAATTTTATATCTCTCGAGCTGTCCAACAACTGCCAAAGCTTCTTATCGGCTTGCAAATGTGACTTTTCAGCCCTTTGCAAGAGTCTTTGCAATCGGTCATGACACCATCTTTCATGGTTTCCTCCAAGTTGCAAATATGGATGGTTCATGATCCTAAAATTTGACAAGTGACAAGTCTGTTAACATATACAAAACAAATTTTTTGAATAGTTTACCTATTTTAGGGACAAGAATGGGTTTCAAGAGAAATGACACCCTTTTATGAAACTCATGTTTAAAAAAAGACAACTAACACGTTTGATTTTCACTAAAAATTTGTTAAACATGGGGGTGTCTTTTGAAACATGGGGGTGCGGTCATCATTTTGAGGTATGAAATTAACTCGAGCGTGCATGGTTTTGTTTGTAAATCTTTGATTAAGCATGGACTTAACATTTTCTTGCTTGAAAAACCAAAGATTACACGTGTGTCATTTTAATCATGTTAGTAATTCAAGATATTCAAATATATACATAGTGTGTAATCACTACATGTTTGACAATTGAATTCTTGTAACTCGAATATGCTTAACAATGATTCAAACACAATTTATGAAGATAGTCTTGTTAACAATGAAAGGAAAAACACACTAACAACTAGCTAAACATGGTAATTAACTACTAATCAACTACAAGAATGAACATGAACAAGAAGGTTTAAAGTATTAATCATTCCATGAACTTTGAATTACATGGTTTACATATAACTTGTTAGGATTTCGGTAGTTTAGAGACCTAATCACCTAAATACATGGAAATGACCCATTATGGTAGGAATAGTAACACTAACCTTGTTGAAAAATCACACCTTGAAGGATTAGAAGAACTCTTGAAAATAAGAAAGAAAATAGAGAAATGATGAAAAATGGAGTGAATACGGGTTGTTCCAGATTTTCCTTCGACTTTTATCAATGGGAATTGATGGGGAACAAGACAAAGGGCTGTAAAAAGTCAGATGGTGTCATGTTTTATCAAGCACGGGGGCGTGCCCAGGTAGGCACGGGGGCGTGCCCAGGTAGGCACGGGGGCGTGCCCAGGTAGGCACGGGGCGTGCCCAGGTAGGCACGGGGGGGGCGTGCTCCCCTTGTGCTGCCTGGTTTCAGTCTTTTGTGTTCTGTTTTCAGTTTCACGCATTACGCAATTTACCCAGTTAAGTTTTATCACTTCCAAATTATCAGAAAAGCTATGAAATAAGTCCTAGAGTTAATTAAAACAAGCCAAATGACAATTACATTTCCAAGTTCCTGTGGTTACATAATACGTTAAAAACCAATAATCGGAAACTAAAAAACCAGACTCCTTAATGCGCACTAGCGCAAATGGATCATTACGGAATGCTTCCAAAAGAAGCCTCCTCACATTTCGTGTGGAAGGTTCGGGATGGGATAGTGTGAAGTGTGGTTGCTTAGTTCCACGAGCTGACGATTAACAGAGACGAGTTCCTCGTCCATTTCCTGAACCTTTTCGATAAGTTCAGCTAGGCATTGAGATGCGATGAGGTTCATCTCAGTCAATTGCTTGATCAGCTCATATAGCTTAAAGAAGTATTCTTGAGTTGTCGGTTCTCGTGTTCAGAGCGCGGTTTATTCGCTGGATTCCAGCTAAAGCTTCCGTCACTTGATTCTTTCATCTTTTCAGGAGGTTTTAAGCAGAAATAAGTGTGATGCAAACTTGGAACAAGTGTGGTATTTATACACAGGTCGTGAAAGTTAGTCACGGGGCGTGCTCCCCTAGGCACGACCCCGTGTTTGTCAGAAAACATCTTAAATTCGACCTGTAACATTCCAGAGTCGTCAGCGGAGATGTGGAAAATTGTTTATCAGAGGCACAGGGCATGTCCCATGAGGCACGACCCTGTGTTTGTGCTTATGAGTCCTATAAAAAGTTAAAAATTTTAAAGAAAATGTATGTAAAGGTGTCGTGTTTAAGTTTCGGGTCTTCGGCACGACCCTTCCCCACACTTAGTCTTCGTCGGGGCGGAGGTGCAATTCCTCCGAGAAAATCTTTGTTGGTCCATCATTATACGATTTTAAACGATGTCCATTCACTTTGAAACTTAAACTATCGTGTTTGTCGATTTCGATGGCACCGTTTGGAAACACGTTTTTAATAGTGTAAGGTCCAGACCAACGTGATTTTAGCTTTATGGGAAACAGACGTAAACGAGAGTTATACAGTAAGACACGTTCTTCTACATGAAATCATTTAGTGTTCTTTAATTAAGAGTCATGGAATTTCCTTGTCTTTTCCTTGTAAACTCTAGCATTTTCGTATGCTTGTTCTCTCAGTTCCTCTAGTTCATGGATTTGTAGAAACCGATTATTTCCTGCAAGGCCTTGGTCTAGGTTTACTGGTTTGAGTGCCCAATAGGCCTGGGTTCCAGTTCCACAGTAGATGACACGACTTCCCATAAACGAGTCTGAACGGTGTTGTACCAATGGGAGTCTTATAGGCTGTTCGAAAAGCTCATAATGCATCATCTAGCTTGGTAGACCAATCCTTGTGATTTTGTCCAACGGTCTTCTCCAGGATTCGTTTGATACCTCGCTTAGTGACTTCATCTTGCCCATTCGCTTATGGATGATAAGCAGTTTTAAAGCAATGGTTCACTACATAACGAGTCATTGCTCCCTCAAGCTGGTTATTACAGAAATGAGTTCCTCGATCACTAATTAAAACTTTGGGGGTACCAAAACGAGAAAATAATTTATTAAGGAATCTAACAACGTTTCTTGCATCATTGTTAGGTAGGGCTTGAGCTTCGGCCCATTTTGAGATATAATCGACTGCTACCAAGATGTAACGATTGCCTATGACACCGGGAATGGCCCCATGAAATCAAACCCATACATCAAATACCTCGCATACTTGAATGGGTTTCTGAGGCATCACATCCCGTGTTAAGATGTTTGTTGCTTCTTGACATGCATCACAGGTGTGCACCATGTTATGAGCATCTTTGAAGATTTTGGGCCAATAGAAACCAGAGTCAAAGTCTTTCTTGGCTGTTAGGGTTGCTCCATGGTGTCCTCCTGTGGGTCCTTCATGACAGTGCCTTAGGATCTGTTGAACTTCGTGTCTGTATACGCATCTTCATATAAGTTGGTCTGCTCTGATTCTGAATAGATACGGGTCTTCCCAATAGTAATGCTTATATCAGTAAAGAACTTCTTCTTTTGCTGATAAGTCATTCCTTGAGTACGATCCGCTTGCCTCGTAGTTCGTGAAATCAGCAAACAAGGATGTTTATCGATTGAGGATTGGATATTCATAAGGAATTCATGAGGAAAATTATTGTTTATTTTGAATTCCTCGGTTTGTGAAGGACTTAAACCTTCAAGACGCGAGAGATGATCGGCCGCCAAATTTTCCACTCCTTTCTTGTCACGAATTTCAATGTTGAATTCTTGAAGCAATAGTATCCACCGAATCAATCTCGGATTTGCATCTTGTTTGTTGAACAGATAACGAAGGGCTGCATGATCGGTGTAAACGATTGTTTTTGAAAGGATCGTATACAAGCGGAATTTGTCAAATGCGAAAACTACCATAAGAAGCTCTTTCTCGGTGTTGGTGTAGTTTTATCGTATGTCATTTAGGGTTTGCTCGCATAGTGAATTGGTGGAAGTGCTTGTCTTTCCTTTGTCCTAATACGGCTCCTACCGCAAAATCGCTTGCATCGCACATAAGTTCAAATGGTAGCGTCCAATCAGGGGAAACCATGATTGAAGCGGCAGCCAGTCTCTCTTTTAGAAAATCGAATGCACTAATGCATTCTTTGGAAAATATGAATTGTGCGTCTTTCTCAAGAAGTTGAGTCATTGATCATGCAATTTTCGAGAAGTCTTTGATGAAACAACGATAGAATCCTGCATGACCTAGGAAGCTTCTAATTTCCTTCACGGTTGTGGGATGTGGAAGTTCGGAAATAGTGTCGACTTTGGCTTGATCAACTTCGAGGCCTGCTCGAGACATCTTATGTCCCAACGCTATTCCTTCAGTAACCATGAAGTGGCACTTTCCCAATTCAAAACAAGGATAGATTCTTCACATCTAACCAGCATCTTTTCCAGGTTTTCAAGACATTGTTCAAATGAGTTCCCAAAGATGGAGAAATCATCCATGAAAACTTCCATCGAGTGTTCGATCATGTCGTGAAAGATTGCTACCATGCATCTTTGAAATGTAGGAGGGGCATTACACAATCCAAAAAGCATTCGCCGATAAGCAAAAGTGTATATGGACATGTGAATATCGTTTTCTCTTGATCTTCGGGAGCAATGGGAATTGGAAATACCCTGAGAAACCATCGAGGAAACAATAGAAAATTTTTCCAGATAGTCTCTCGAGCATTTGGTCGATAAAAGCAGAGGGAAGTGATCCTTCCATGTGGCGTCATTGAGTTTGCTATAGTCGATGCAAACTCTCCATCCTGTAACCGTACGAGTTGGAATGAGCTCATTCTTCTTGTTATTTACAACAGTCATCCCTCCTTTCTTTAGAACAACTTGGACGGGACTGACCCAAGGCGAATCTGAAATAGGGTAAATCAAACTGACATCTAGCAGTTTGATTACTTCTTTCTCACCACCTCTTGCATGCTCGGATTTAAACGTCTTTGAGGTTAAATGACGGAAGTGAAGTTTTCCTCCATCAATATTTTATGAGTGCAAAAGGATGGATTGATTCCCTTGATGTTTATGATTTTCCATGCAATTGCTCGTTTATGTGCCTTAAGCACATTGAGCAACTTGTTCTTGTCATCATTTGATAAGGCGAATGAGATTATGATAGGAAGTTGAGTTGTGTGTTTCAAGAAAAGAGTATTCAAGATGGGACGGAAGTTCTTTGAGCTCTAAAGCCAGAGGATCTTTGATAGAAGGTTTAGCTTTGGGTTTAATTCTTGTTCGATGATCTTAAATGCTTCTTGATAAGATGATGTTTCGTGAACTTCTAGTTCTGGAATGACTTGATCCTCACAGATGAGTCAGTGGTTTGGCCTTCTATAAATTAGGTGTTGCAAGATTCAATTTGACGATGGTTCCTCAAATGACAGCTTATGATTGAATGAATCAAACATCAATATAATAGAGTGAGTCATCATGATGTAATCATGGATGCTTGTGTCCTATGTCGAATGTCACCTCCTCCTCATCCACTCGGAGCATGAGTTTGTCGGTGCAAACATCGATGAGGGCTCGAGCAGTTGCTAAGAAAGGTCGACCTAGGATAAGAGGAACATTCTTATCCTCATCCATGTCGAGGATCATAAAATCAGCGGGAAACATGAATTTGTCGATTTTAACTAGGAGATTTTCAACGACGACCCTCGGATATTTAACAGAACGGTCAGCTAATTGGATGCTCATACGGGTAGGTCTAGGTTTACCTAAGTTTAGCTAAGTTTAGCTTTTCAAAAACCGTATAAGGCATAAGGTTAATGCTGGCACCTAAATCGACTAACGCGTTGCTGACAGAAAAATTTCCTATTAGGCAAGGTATGGTGAAACTCCCTGGATCAATCATCTTTAGAGGTAGTTTATTGTCGCACCCAACCTTGACAGCGGAAACGTCGAGGTGTGAGGGTTAAGATCGTTCACAGCCATATAACACTATTAATAACCCAAATTTATATTAATCATAAGTGTCAATGGTACCATTATAAACATAAGTTTCAAAGAAAGTAAATAAATAACATAAGATGTAACAGTCCAATTTATTTCGTTTATTTAACTAGGTTCATTCCTAGATGTGAAAGCACTTCAAGATGTCAATCAAACTTGAGCATTTCCTGAAACATGTAAAAATAAAAGGTCAACAATAATGTTGGTGAGATTTCCATAGTTTCAATACATAAGTATATATAAAAGATGACAATTCATGTTGTAAATTAGAGAAAAAAAGTAACTAGGGATGTAAGACAGAATGCACAATCAACCTTGACAAAGTTTTACAAGTCTCAAACGTTTACAAGTATATACGATTAGCTAAGTGTACTTGGATCAACCAAGCAGGCTTGTCAGGCCCATAGATCTATGACGTCTCCATGCTAGCAATAGTAATGATTGTGCATATATTCGACATTACATGGTAGCTACAAGGTTCAACTAACCACAACACACAAGTAAATTTCCATAAGTTTACAAGAATTCAAACGTTTACAAGTGCAATGATTACAACGTAATATGTTCACCTAAAGTATGAAAATACGAAAAAGGGGTATAGAAATACTCACTTGATAAATAAGTATATGTTTGATGATAATAAGAAATTAATATGCGTCGTTCCAACGTAACTCGTCACAAGACACCTAAATATATATATATTTACAAGATTTATGTTAAATTATAAGCTTAATGAATTAACGAGAACTACGGTTTCAATTTGGTATTGTCAATTAATATTTAACAAATGGAATGAATTTATTTTCTTGGAAAAATATATATATTTATATTTTATTCAAAGAGTAAAGAAACAATTATAATTTTTAAAAGGTGGTATAAAAAGTTTAAATAAATTTTATAACTAAAGTTTATTACTATTTAAATAAATTAATTGAAAAAGAATATTTGGTCCAATAATAATTTACCAATTATTATTTTCAATTCAAAAAAATATTAAAACAAGCTTTGTTAAATGTTTTATTAATAAAATCATTTTTTATTTAAACTTAGAAAAATTACAGAAAATATTGGAAGCTTTTGAAAATATTTGGAATTTATAAAAATAATTTATATATGTATTAAAAATTTTCTGAAATTTGTTTTGGGCTAAAAACTTTAAAAATAAAACATGAGGGTGCCCGGGTTCGAACCCGGGACATCATGTATAGGAGGGCTGAGACTTTACAAGTGAACTAAGGGTCGTGGTCGTGCCAAGACTCAGCCCTTAATTCTTTAAACCACGAACAGAAAGGAAATTCCCAATTTCCATATGAACCCTAGATTCGATTGAGCTCAAATTGAAACCCCAATCAATCCTGTAAACATTGATAACCATGGGGATTTTGTTCTCCATGTAAAATCGAGTGCATAGGTATGTTTAATTACAGGATTTGTGTAAATCCGATGAAGAACGAGCACAAGAACAGGTCGCGGCTACGATGCAGTTCGTTCAGGTTGCAATTTGTGATGAAAATCGAATTCGTTCTACAGAAAGCTTCGAATAGCTCAAATGATGAAAAGCCCTTTGTCAATTGTGGTTTAGATGGTTCGAAAGGAGGTCTACGAGTGAATTACAGGTCGCGACGAAGGGGGAAATCAAATGAGAAGTTTTGTAAACTTTTAGGAGAAATTGAGAGTTGTAAATGGTTAAGATTCGTTAGGTGATTGTTTAAATTAGTTTAATTAGATTATAATGATGAATTAATGCTTGAACGGCTCGTTTGATGAACGCGACGGTTACTCGGCTTGTTTGGAGTCCATAACGGTTGTTTAATCTCCATTGAAGATCATAATTGAGTTGAAATGCGTTAGTTAATCGGTTTGGTTCATTTGGCTTTGAAATTGGGCATTTATATTCGGTTTCTTGGCCTCACCGGAGAGTTGTCGGTGGTTGGCCGGACATTGGCCGGAAACCGTGGGTAAAGGGGGGGTTTGGTTTGGGTTTGGGATTGGTTTAATACACAAATAGTCCCTACGGTTTAAACTTATTATTTTATGCCCAAACTTAAGTGTTTGAAGTTAACTAATTAACAAAAACACCCCTTCAACCTTGAGTTTTTGTCTTTTAAAATTTTACAATATTATTATTATTATTATATTATTATTATTATTATTATTATATTATTATTATTATTAGTATTATTTAATATTATTTTAGTATTATTATTATCATTATGATAT
>CM044014.1:52187475-52226090 GCA_024085815.1 Flaveria linearis | reverse complement strand
TGGAAGGAATGACGCATAGAACAGTGGAATTTGATGAGGATCAAGATCCACAAGCCGATACACGTTTGGTGACACTAGCAATCAACAAGAGGTTGTTGAGTCATGATCAAGAGGTTGATCAATACACACAAACGTTCGCAAGATCTGGTAGGTTAGCATTCCACATGAAAGATGTGGATTTTTCATAGATGGATGCTACTTGTTGACTCCGAAGAGCCTACTACATACCATGATGCAATGTCCAATTCGGATTGTGACATGTGGCTAGGAGCCATGAAAGTAGAGATGCAATCCATGTATGACAACCAAGTTTGGGATTGGTTGACTCTTCACTGTACTCCAAACTGGTTTGATGCAAGTGGGTTTTCAAGAAGAAAAACTGACATACATGGAAACTTGGATACTTACCAGGCAAGACTTGTAGCAAAAGGTTTCACTCTAAGTCAAAGGGTTGATTATGATGAAACCCTCTCGCCATGGCAATGCTAAAGTCTATCAGGATATTGTTTGCCATAACTGCTCATTATGATAATGAGATTTGGCAAATGGATGACAAAAACCGCTTTTCTAATGGACTATCGAGAGACTGTCCATATGGTTCAGCCTGAAGGTTTTGTCGATCCAAATCATCCTGATAAAGTATGCAAGTTAAAGATATCAGTCTATGGATTGAGACAAGCATCGAGAAGTTGAAATCACGTTTTGATGAAAAGCAAGAAATTGGGGTCCATCAAGAACGGTGAGGAGGATTGTGTGTATCAAGGGGCATTGGGAGTTAACTACTTTCTTAGTATTGTATGTTGATGACATACTACACTTGGAAATTGTTTTTCCAAAAGGGATCTCCGTGAAAGCCGTCTATATTTTGGAAATAAAGATCTATAGGGATAGATCGAGGCGGTTGATAGGGTTAAACCAAAATGCATACATTGATAAAATCGTAAAAAGGTTTAAGATGGTAAACTCTAAGAAAGGTATTAGTACCTATTCCAAAGGGACAATATTGAGTGCATCTCAATGTCCAAGGCTCAAGGATGAGCAAGATCGCATGAAGACATCCCATATGCGTCTGCTATAGGATCCATCATGTATGCGATGATATGCACTAGACTGGACATGTCATGCGCATTAAGCATGACAAGTAGATATCAGCAGAATCCATATAACACCCATTGGATGGCTGTTGAAAGTATATTGGAATACCTTAGGAGGACTAAGGATACGTTTCTAATATATGGATCTGACAAAGAGGAACTCGTTGTAAAGGGTTACATGGATGCGAGTTTCCAAACTGATCGAGATGATCCTCGATCATAATCGGGGTATGTCTCCACTGTGAATAGGGTAGCATTGTCCACTATAGAATTCGAATACATAGCCGCCTCATTAGCAGCTTGGGAAGCTGGCATAGATAAAAAGGTTTATCACCAATCTAAGGATGGTCTCTACCATTCAAGACCCCTTAGAAATCTTTTGTCATGACGAGGGTGCGATTGTTCAAATCAAGGAACCCCGTGCACATCAAAAGATTAGGTACAATGAGCGGAAATTCAACTACATAAGGGATGAAGTTGAAAAGGAAAGATATGTATTCACAAAGTTCACTTTGATCAAAACATTGCGGATCCACTCACGAAGTTCCTTGAAAGGGCAAAGCATGAAAGTCATACTTGTGCCTTAGGACTTCGATATCTAGTGATTGGAATTGATCTGTTTAGTATTAATATTATTAATATGGAACAATTGTAATACTTAACTTATCTATATATTTACGATATTTTAAATGATGTTCCTTTTAGCATGTTTACATCCATGAATAATTTTATTATTCTAAATGTCCGTAGTCGGTCATATTTGTGGGAACAAATATGAATGTAAGACTATTATGAACTTGGATTTGTGGATATTCATAAGGCATGAATATAGAGCAATTGGTTGCTGCCAAGGTTCATAGATATTCGTGGGATACGAATATTGGACTGACCCGCATCTCAAATCTTACTACATGGAATCTTATTGATTGATCATAAGTAAATTTGAGTAAAGGCGAATATCATTTGGTATCCTCCGACCTGAGATACATTGGGTTTTGATATTCACCAAGTGTTATACCTTGAGCTAGTTCTTCACTAATATGAATAATTGTTAGTACATAAGGCTATGTTCAGGTATGACATAAGGTTATTGTGAGAAACGTATGTAGTCAAGATGGGATTTGTTCCTCTTATTCGTTTGAGTATGATGTCTAAGGCCTGATTAAGTTAAATCAACAAGGAATGATCATTCTGTGTCCTTGGATTTAACATGACATCTGTAACAAAAGGATAATGATTGATTCACCTAAATCATTTCAAGTTGGATACTTGAAGGGGTGATGTTATTGAATGGCTTCTAAGTCATGCGTATTAAGGGTAGTAAACCGTTGTTAGGCGGTATTTACTGCTTGCATCAATCTTCTATGAATCTTGTGCAAGTGGGAGATTGTTGGATTCTATATGCCCAAGATACATAGATTATTGATGTGGTTAGTACGTCATGATCTAAGTCGGGTCATACCCAATAACAAGCTTAGCAAACACCAATCAATATTTAATTGATGATATGATCATGCAATTAAGTATTTACACCAATTTAGAAAATGGTTTTCTAAATAAAATTGCATGTGAGATGGAACAACTTATTGGGATATTTTGTCCATGAGTATTATTGTAATGTTATTTGTTTTAATCAAATGACATCAATATAAGAGAGAGTGTAAGGGTTATATAAAATTAATGGGTTAATTGCATAACTCTTACAAATAACTAATAAACATTGGTGTTTAATAGTTTTGGGGGGAACCCCTTTGAAAGCCATATTTCGGCCGCCCATGGGGCCAATATGGCCTCTTTCTCTTGTCTTGAATACCACACTCTCTTTATTGCAAGACCATTCATCCATCTTGCTTTCTCTCTCACACACATACACATGCAAAGACCAAGATTTTTCTCTCAACCTTTGAAGAAACACAAAGCTGAAAATTGGTTTTCAGCTTGTTTTTGGTTCGAATTTGGTGAAGAAATCCTAGCAAAAAGGGTGTTTGTTAAAGGCTTGTGGTATGGATGCTTGAGGACACCTCCCTTGGTGTTTGGCCGATCAAGAGCAGCATCATCTTCACATATGTCCACGTTTTTCAGCCCCATTTGATGATGTTTTCAGCCACGGTTTTGACAGCCTGCATAAGGTAGTTTGCATGTTATGATTTTGGTTGTTATTTGTTATAGATAGCTATTTCAAACACATATATAAGATCCTTACAATCTTGGGTTTGTTGTTGACATGAAATGAACTTAATATTTCAGATTATATGACATGAAATATTCAACTTAATCCGCTGCGTTTTCTTGGTTTAAATGGTTAAACTAGTTTGTTAAAGGCCAACATCCCAACATCTCAGATGGCGTCTTTGGAGACTTCCATTGCATCACCGTTTCCACCTTTGCCGGGTCAACCATAATTCCCTCCGGATTCACCACGTGACCCAAGAACTGAACTTCGCGCAACCAGAACGCGCACTTGGAGAACTTGGCATACAACTTCTCCCTCCTCAACGTCTCCAACACCTCTCGAATATGACCGGCATGCTCCACCTCGCTCTTCGAATAAATCAGGATATCATTAATAAACACAATCACTGATTTATCTAACATCAGCCGACACACTCTGTTCATCAGGTCCGTAAAAGTAGCTGGCGCATTGGTCAAACCAAAAGACATGACAAGAAACTCGTACTGACCGTAGCGTGTGCGAAAAGCTGTCTAAGGATATCCTGCTCTTTCACCTTTAGTTGATGGTAGCCCGATCGAAGATCTATCCTTGAAAACCAACTGGCACCCTGAAGTTGATCAAACAAATCATCGATTCTCGGCAAGGGATATCGGTTCTGCACCATCAACTTGTTCAGCTCACAGTAGTTGATACACATCCTCATACTACCATCTTTCTTCTCACAAACAAGACCGGAGCACCCCAAGGTGAGATACTCGGTCTGATGAACCCCGTATCCTACAGCTCTTGCAACTGCTCCATCAACTCTTTCATCTCTGTCGGAGCCAATCGATACGATGCTTTGGCAACAGGTTGGGCACCTGGTATTAGATCAATCTAAAACTCAATCTCTCGGTCAGGTGGCACTCCCGACAAGTCTTCGGAAACACGTCTGGAAAGTCACACACAACCGGAACATCAGATAGTTGTGGTGTTGGCGTTTCCACATCCTTTAAATAACATAAGTAGGTGCTACATCCACGCCTCATACATTTTCCCACCACCGCCATTGAGATCACCTTCGAGATCGTCATGACCCGATCCCCATAAACCGTTACCGAATTCCCGTCAGGCGCTATCAAATGAATCATCTTCTTTCGACACACTATATTCGCCTTGAAGTCCGCCAACCAATCCATCCTAAGCACCAAATCAAACCACCTAAGGTCATCGCAAATGGTTAACCGGAAATCTGTGGCCCTCTAATTCCACATCACAACCCTCTATCACCTCGGAAATCCTGGTGGACTTACCTATCGCAGTTTCTACATCAAACGTACGTCAACGCGTCTACTACTAACAGGCAGTTTGGCATAGAAAGCAGCAGAAATAAAACTCCTACTGGCACCCGAATCAAATAATACAGAGGCTAAAGTTTGGTTCACCAGGAACGTACCGGACACAATATCAGGGTCCGTCCTAGCCTCCTCCTGTGTCATCGTGAATGCCCTGGCGCTTGCCCTCGGTCCTTCATTCTCCGTCTTCTTCACACCGAACCCTCAGCCCTCGGCTTCTTGAAGTCTTTATCCATATGACCACTCTCCTCACAGTTGAAGCACCTCGTGCCCCTACACTCTCTAGCATATGAGCAGGCTTTCCACACTTGACACAGGCGTTCAACCCCAGTCTGCACTCCTAGCTATGCTCCTTCCCACATTTACCACACCTTTTCAGTCCCGTACCCGTGTGGCTACACGACAGTCATCCACCCGTGCCTTCTAGTTGCTCGTCGAGGCATACCCCGACCAAGCCTCTTTACATTACAATTCCTATCACCACCACCCTTCCTACTACCTTCAGCCACCACCACCACAGCCCGTTCATCATACAACCTTCCGGCCAAGTCCACCGCTGACCTAAAGGAGCTCGGTCGGGCGGCGATCATATGCCTGCTAATATCCGCCGGCAAACCCTGAATATACCTCTTGATCTTTCGCGACGGAGGTGTCCCCTGGTCCGGCACCAGACGTGCCATTTCGTTGAACTGTGTGGTGTACTTTTGGTGGGTCATCATCCTGCCTCCAGCTGCAGGAACTCTCTCTCAACATTATCCATCTCTTGATGAGGACAGAACTCCTCGATCATCAACCTTTTCAGCTTGGACCACTTCATTTTCCCAATGGCCCTGCTACCCTCGGCTTGGACTATGTTGTCCCACAAGCATAGAGCCAAATCTGTGAAAGAGTGGGTAGCAAACTTCACTTTCTGGTCCTCTCGGCACTCGCTGATATCGAGGACAACCTCCATTTCTCTCACCCATAGTGAGCAGCAGCAGCAGTGCCATTACCGTCAAAAGTAGGGGCTTGCACCTCATGAACGCCCCGTAATTACAGCCTCATGCTGACTCATGCACAGGTTCTTCCTCCTCTTCTTCTTCATCATCAGAAAGAACCGTTTCCGGCTCTAGTTGCTCCTCCTTTCCTGAGGACCTGTTCCTCTCTTTTCTTCTCCTTCCCCGACAGCCTTTATCACTTCCGTCACCACAGACGGTAATATCGTCTGCATGACCTGATGCACCTCTTCAACCACTGCCTCTTTTACCGAGGCTCTCAACTTGGCACTCTCGTCTACACCCTCCAGATGAGGGTCTTGGGTTTTTCAGGAACCTCTTTCTCCACCCTAGGTCTTCCTCTTGTGGCTCGTGGTTCAGCACCTTGTCCGCCACCACCTCCACCACGTGAAGCTTTGGATGATCTACCACCGGCCATCCTCTAACAGTCACTGAAAGGTTCAAACACTAACATGGTCATTCAAGGGAATAGCTCAGTTTATGTCAAGTATAGTAAGTCCCTAATTACAATGGCCAGTTGTGATTAGCCACTTACTTTACTCTTCGTACCCCGAGCATTACCTGTCCTGACTACATTAGTATCTAAATCTAACAGTAACACATAAACACGTAACATGCGCACATAATACTAATTAACTTTAAGAAAATACCTGATGGCACACAGCTACTCAGATTGGCATCCCATCCCTTTCCGTCCCATTCTCATTTAAGTTAAGGATTATTTTGATAATTTACCCATTTCGCTTAAACTTTGGCTCTGATACCAACTTGTAAGGCCTCGTTCCCGGGACGCTACAGTTGGATCCTCATCGCTCTCGAAAACATCATTACAAAAATCATGCAGCGGAAACATTAAAAAAAACATCCTTTTCATTTCAATAAAATGCTCTTACAAAATAGTCATAAACAGTGACCTTTAGTAGTTCAGGTTTCCATTCTCATCTTTGCTCTTACAAAATACTATTACAGTTCATTACATAATATCATTTCATTATAAAAGCTTTTGCGAAATAATACATTGTTAATCAATTAAAAAACTATTGCATTACATCACAAAAAAATTATATAAATGGATGCCATCCAAAAAGAGCTGAGTAGCCGCCTCGTGCCATCCTCAGCAACACTACCTGTCAACTGGGAACACATAAAAAGTCAGCATTACTGAGTGAGTTCTAGTTTTATAATAAAACATACTTTCTTTCGTTAAAATCGTTCTTACATACATGCGATCACACAACATACGTACACATAGATAATATTATTATCTTCATCATTCATTCATTAGCTTATGTTCATGTACCGTTCATCGCTAACATTCACATTCTTTCATAACTCTTTCTTTTGTTCATACGTCTCTTACTTACATGCATACATTCATTACATTCATCCGTACGTGTGTTACGTTCATTCATACGTTCATTACATTCATTACTTTGGGTGACATGTACAATACCTCGAACATTATGCACTACTGCTGGCACTGGACCTGTGGTAATGAATCACAAACATTGTGCACGAGTGCTGATCTAGTCACCTAGGGTAGGTACATGCACCACTTATCTTTCCTTATTCATTTTGGATCAATGCCATGTGCTATACCCCGAACATTGTGCACTACTACTGGTGCTGGACCTGTGGTAATTATCACGAACATTGTGCACTAGTGCTGATCCAGTCACCTAGGGTAAGCAGCAAGGATCCCGTACATATGGTCAATCACAAAGACTGGACCCCAGTGTGCATCCTTCGGGGTAGCTAACCCACACACCGTTGAGCTAACACCTTCATTGGTGTGCACCTCCATACATTGCTTCCAAGCCTTTTCTTGCTTTCATTCATGCGTTCGTTAATGTATGCATTCATTCATCATGTTCCTCTTTCATTATCTTTTTCTTTACGTTTATTAATACTTTCATTTCATTCATTAACATAGCACGTAAAGTCACGGAAAAGATAAACACACATCGACACAAGGAACATCGGCATTTACCAGTAATCAGTCATTACCATCATACAGGGCCACATCATACTTAACATACATACATCATGCATATACATGCGATACTATCATCATCATGCCCAACGTAACTTCTAAGCCTCGACAGTTATCACACATGTTCCTACGGGAGCTATCATATCACTACTTACCCTTGCCCGTTTTTTTGAAGGTCAGTAATTGAACTATATATCCCCTCATACACAAGAACCCTACTTGGGCGATTGGGCACCCTTCAGTCGCATGGCCTCCATGCGACTGAACACTTGCGATTGGACCAATGCGGATGAGCATCCGTGCGGATGGACACCCAATCGTACGAATGGACTTTCTATCGTGCGAATGAACACTATACGAATGGGCTTCTATACGACTGAACCCTCAGTCATGCGATTGAACAGCTATGCGAATGGACCTATGCGACTGAACTCTCAGTCGTATGACCTGTCGTGTGACTGAATCTCCAGTCGTGCGATTGAGCCTCAGTCGTGCGGTTGAACCTCAGTCGTCCCTCAGTCGGCCGATTGGCCCTCCAGTCGCCTAGCCCTAGCTGGGCAGCGACTGTAGTTCATCCCGAACTGCAGCCGCGACATTCGGCCTTCAAACCCTTCCAAGCTCATTCTAAGCCCAAATCAACCCTCCTAAACCTTAGGGAATCATACTATGACGTCATACAAGCACATACAAGCCCAAAATCGCACTCTAAACACACTACACACATTACACCCAAATGGGTCAAACACACATATTCAAAAACGGGTTTATATGTGTTCCAGCCCCAAATCGGTTGAAACAAGTAAATGAGGGGTCCTAGAACTCACAAAAACAGAAGAAGATAAAGAGCTTCGTTTGGACTAGTTACTTGACGAGTTTCAAACCCGAATCACCACTTTTCTCTCTTTTTCTCTCTTCTTTCTCTCTTCTTTCTCTCTTCTCTTCTTTTGGCTAAGTTTTGCAAGTGCGGGGAGGGGAGATGGCTGCCCCCTCCCTAAGAGCTACAGTTTAGTCTCCCGAACTCCAGGCGTATGGGTACTCCAGTCGCCCGAACACCACGAGACTGGACCTTCAGTCGTCTGAGCTCCATGCGATTGGACCTCCAGTCGCATGACACTCCAAATCAGATTTCCAGGCGTTACATATACTAAGTGTAAAATTAAGGACGGATGAGCACTGTTTAGACATTTGGGTTTAGACGCATGACAACTGTTCAGCCGCATGACAACTGTTCAACCACTTGGGAACTATTCAGACGGTTCTGAACTGTTCAGTCGGATGAACTGTTCAGCCGTTGAGCACTGTTCAGATGCATGTATCTATAGAAACGTCCAACACTTGATCATTTTACACAAACCGTCTGGTACTGTGTAGACGCATAAGATTGAAGAGCCGTCTAACACTTAACCAATTCGACTGATTTCTCAGACGGTTGACAACTGTTCAGACGCATGATATCATGAGAACCGTCTAACACTTGTACAAATTTTTCAGATTTTCAGACGGTTGACAATTGTTCAGACGCATGGAATCATAAGAACCGTCTAACCCTTGTACAAATTCTGAAAATTCTTCATACATCTAAATAAGACTTATGGTCACTGTTTAGACGTATGATATTCAAAACACTTGCATTTTTCTCATCTTTCATCCGAACACTATTGATGTATTAGCACTGTTCATGTACTAATATTCAAACAATTTTCAGGATTTTCAATTTTTCTCACAAAATTACATTTGTACCCTCAATTTTCACTTATATCCTTTTAACCCCATTTATTTTAATTTAAATTTTCAAAATTAAATTTTCGTTCATTCTAGTCTCAAAATAGACAATTTTCTTGTTTTCAACATGTGAAAAAAGCTATTCCACTTGCAAATTAATATAGCTTCATTTTATTATTATTAAAATTTTACATTATCAACCACACACATACTTTAAACATAAAGCATCATCCTTTCAATTCAACATTTTTATTTTGATTTTCTGAGACAATTCTTCTTGTTATTACTCCCCTAACCTTTTAAGTTTTTGAAGAACTTATAAGTTTCCCAAGGTAACATAAGAAGATCACACTTATCATTGTTAAATTGCCTGCACACAAATATTCATAAAATCAAAATGAAAGCAGAATGAAAATCTAATAATTACAATAGAATCATTGTATGCAGTGAGATCATATCAGAGAAGAGCAGTACGTTAAAACAAAAAATATGTGAATAGTCATAGACAATGAATAAATCATGATCAAGTATGTTTCAGGTCAGTGATATCAAAGCAAAGGAGACACAAGATCTAAGGACAAAAATGAGTGGTTTTGACAAAAATATCAGCTCACTTACTTGTTCAAT
The DNA here is from genome assembly GCA_024085815.1 of Flaveria linearis. NCBI lineage: Eukaryota > Viridiplantae > Streptophyta > Magnoliopsida > Asterales > Asteraceae > Flaveria > Flaveria linearis. Next base: position 52,216,152 of record CM044014.1, on the reverse strand, counting down.
TCTTGGATTGATTAGGGTAGAGTTAGATATGACATGATGTGACTCGTACCAAGACTTAGAGGATCAACTATCATCAAGACATGCAGGTAAGCACACATTCTCAACTTATTACCTGACAAATATGCATAACCAGACCTCATGTTACTTAATGTAATAGAGAATGATCATGGATAACCATTTGATCAACTCTAACCATCCATTTGAATGGTCTATGCACATTGGCATCTTTTGCATCAAAGGAGAATATCCAGGTCTGTAATGACTTACAAAAGAGGATATCTCAGCAATTTAGGTCTATGATGACTCATAATAGAGAAGTGAAATGATGCTTGTAACAGATCTCATGATTAGTCACATCACCAACAGGTGTGATGTCGTAACTTAACAAGCAATCAACTGATCATGCCAGACTTTATTAGTGAGTGAAATATGCAACTGATCTCACTAATGTACTATCATTCTTACATGATGCAAACATAGATTCATTCCTAAAAATGAAATAAAAAGAACTCTACTTTGGAGTTTTTGTTTTATATTGTTTTATCTTGGATTTTTGAGTTTTCCACTTTTTTATTTTGTTATTGTATAAAAGAAAACACACACACACAAAAACAATCAGGCAGATAACTATGAAAGGTTCCCTTATGAAGACCTTTTGGTTTAGGGAGGTTCTGATCATGTAAAGATTCAAAAAAAACCAAATTAAGAACCTAGAAACCAGGTTTACCATGATTAATGAGGCCAATTGACGCCACTAAGTACTCAAACCTTCCTAGTAGGAAAGCTTTAGTAAATATCTACCAACTATTTTTCAATTGCAATTTGAATCGAAATGATTAAAACTTTTTCAAAATTATCTCTTAGAAAATGATATCGAATTTCGATATGTTTTGTTTTAGAATGTTGAACTGGATTAGCTGTAATGAACATAGTAGTATGTTATCAATGTAAGTGGGTGTTTTAAGAAAATTGAACCCATAATCCAGCAGTTGGTTTTGCAACCAAAGGATTTGAGAACATCTTGCTGATGCCGCTGTACTCCCTAACTGATCACTTGAATTAAGAATCATAACCGGACAACCAAATGATTTTAGAAAGTTTATATTTGGTTTCCTGCCAAACATTAACTCAGAAGGAGTTTTCATTTTATCTTTCACAATTAAAGTTCTATTTCAAACGAAACACGTAGTTGATATAGCTTCATCCCATAAAGTGATAGGAATCTTTGCATGGGCTAACATAGAACAAGCAGCTTCAATCAGTGTTCTGGTTTTCCTTTCAGCAACTCTATTTTGTTGAGGAGATCTGGGAGCACTGAACTAATAAGCTATCCCTTTCTCTACACAAAACATTTCAATGTTAGCATTTTTGAATTCTGTTCCATTATCACTTCTTATTATTTTTACTTTCTGTTCAAGTTGATTTTCAACCTTAATGATAAATTCTTTTAGTAATTCAGCCGTTTCATATTTAGCATGTAAAAAGAAAACCCATGAAAATATTGTATAGTCATCAATGATAACTAGACAATATGATTTTCTTCAAATATTCTTAACATTTGTTGGTCCAAATAGGTCCATGTGCAATATCTGTAGAGGTTTAGAATTTGAGTTTATGAGCTTGGACTTATAAGACGCTCTGTGTTGTTTTCCCTTCAAACATGCTGAGCAGTGATCAGTTGTTGCAAACTTCTTGGATCGAAGTCCAATAACATGATTTCCTACTACAAGCTTGTTCATGTTCTTGAAGGAATGTCCGAGACGTCTATGCCAAAGCTGGCTTTCATTATTTGATGCTTTTGCAATTAGGCAAGTTGTTTCTGTTGAAGGATCGACTTGAGACATATCCATCTTGTATACATCTCTATCCCTTTCAGCTTTAACAATTACCCAATCCTTGCTAATCTGAAAACCTGGCTTTAAAACATAACAGAAAGAATCATCAAATAGAACAGAGTATGCTTTATCACATACTTGGGATATACTTAAAAGATTGAAGTTCAACTGTGAACAAAAGTTGACTTTGTCAAAGCATATCATCCTATTTGACACCGTTCCTTCTCCTGTTATTTTGCCACCAGCATCACCACCAAAGGCGACGTGTGTTCCATCCTTTAAATTAAAATCTTGTAACAAGGCAGGATATCTACCGAAGCCAAGATGGTCTTGGGTTTTCCATATTTGTCAGCAATGGCAAATTATTTGAAATGAAGATTATTTAAATGAGGTTTATTCTTGATGAATTTACCAATCTTGTTATGAACATTGTTAGGATTATTTCTATGAACATTCATACCACTTGAGTAATAAATTTTTGTAGAGTATTGATTACCATCATTTTTATTAGTCATTCTCACTGATCTTGGTATGAATTGTTCTTGCATAGCTTGTTTAGGCCCCACAAAATTGTTCTTTTGAAAAGATCTCAGACCTAAAGAGGGTTGGTTAGTTAATTGTTGAAATCCATCAGATTGATTTCTCATATACTGAGGATTAACATAACCTTTGCTCATGTTTGAATTGGCAAATCCTCTAGTAGGTGAGCTCTTTCTAAAATAACAATTTTCAGTATTGTGAGTTTTCTCATCACAATAAGTGTAGTATCTGTTAAAATAACAATCTGCTGTAGAATTATTTCTCATGTCAAATATGTGATAGTACTTGTTGAAAGAGCACTCAGCAGTATTGTGATTTTTCATATCACATACGTCACAGTACCTTTGTGGAGTTCTAAACAACTGTTTGTTAACTTTCAAAGTTGACGCTATATTTGATTCATTTTTAAATTTTAGCGTCAAAAAGTTAAATTGTTGTTTTTGATTTGGCATTTTGGCTTTTGTGACAAATTATTTTCATCTTTTTATCATGAACCTCCTTCTTTAATTCCTTACGAACAAATCTTTTTATAACAGCGGAAGTCTTAGAGTCTGAACCTGTTTTCAGATCAGAGTGAGATTTGTTAACAGGACTTATTTTGTTTTGATGAAGAGAGTTCATGTTTAACAAACCAGCTGACATAAATTTTATCGGTTTGAGTTTAATTGTCTGATTTGTTAGATTACTTAGATTTTCTAAACTTTTGTTATGTTCAGTTTTGGTTTTTGATGATTTCTTTCTTCTTCTATTAATTTTTAATTTTGATGAACTTGGTTCATTTTCAGATTGAACATCTTCACATGAAGATTATTTTGCATTAACGTTTTGTTTTAGATTAACATAGTTAGAATTTTCTGATGTTCCTTCCTGATGTTTAGCTTTATCTTTGCTTTGAACTTTCACTTCTTCTAATACAAAATGAATTTGATCAGAAGTGTTTTTTTTTGACTGTTTAGGTTCATATGATTTTATCTTGATTGGATGACCATTGTTGATTTTTTCTTGATCATTTTCAATAAAAACTTTCACATTATCTTTTTCTTCTTCAGAATTTTTTTTTGGAAGGCTTTAAGTTTAGCCTTATTCTCAGGAGAATGGTCATGTGTATTAAAGTTCTCTGGTAAAGTGTTTGTAATTGATTCAGGCATAGGTTCATTAGTGAATCCTAAACCTGCTTTTTGTTTATCTTTTCTCTCATTCACCAGTTTCTCAACTATCAATTTTGAACTTTTCACTTTAGCAATATCCATTTGTGTAGCAGCATGTGCTATCTTCTCCTGTTAAAGATTTTTAGTCATCTCTTCCAATTGTTTAGACACAATTTCTAATTCCTTTATTGTTTTGTTCCATGATGTTTGATGAGAAATGATCTTTTGATCTACTGTTTTATGGTTAGATTTTAATTTATTGTGCATTGATTCTTCTTGTTTCAAATTCTCACAAATTTTGTATGAATAGCTTCGATAATATTCAACGTGTTCGAAGCATGATTTAGTGCATAATTTTTCTCTCACTTCAGACGGTATTTCAGGAAATTTGGGAGATGAGGTTTTAGGTTTTGAGGATGAAGTGTCAACCTTTGGTTGATCAGATTGTGCCATTAGAGCTACTTCATCTGTATCCACCTTAGGATCAGATTCGTCACTCCAATCATAGTTATGTTCTTCATTCTCACCTTCCACCTATCACAATTCTCTGACAAGTCTTCCCCCTGAATTTCTGTAACAAGAGACAAACTGGAGGTTAGATCATAAGTGAACTGTTCAGCATATGCACTCCCATCATAACCATCTTTAAGGTTGACTACAAGAGCTTTCTTGGGCTCTTCAACTGATTTTGATTCCTCTTTAAGCTCAGGCATAGGAAGACTTTGATAAGGATTTTGGAAAGTCTTCTGAGCTTGTTGAAATCTTTGATTGCCAGAACTTGATTGAGCATTTCCTCCATTGTTCCTTGGAGCTTTGCATTCTCTGGGGAATTGTCCATAACTGTTGCAGTTAAAACACCTTGACTTTGACTTGTCAAATCCAACAGTCCTGTTAGCACTGGGCTTGTACTTCCTGTTGACGTATGAGTGTTTTTGTGTTCTGTATGCAATCAACACCATCTACCAATTTAAGTCCATCTCTTCAACATCTTCAGGATCCATCTCAAACAAATCCCATAAAACAAGATCTAATTGAGTTAAATGGCTACCTTGATATGCTTGAAACTAGTCATAAAAGTAGTGAAAGCAGTTTTAGACTCTTCATCCTCTAATAGGATGTTTATCACTTCTTTAACTTTTCTAGATTTAGCAGAGTTAGTTGATGGAGTCTCTGTTTGAACATTTGAACTCTAAGATTTAGGAGGAGATTAAGAATGAGACTAAGAGGTATAAGCAGGAACACTAGTAAATGATGAATTAGTGAAGAATCCTGCTCCAACAAATAAGTCTCCCTCTTCTTCTGGAACTTTCACACTCTTTGCCATGAAAGCATTTTCAACAGAGTTTGCAGGAGATGCAACAAACTGATATTGTGACATTGATGCTGCTCTATCATTGTTCCTTGAGCTTTCATCAATTTCAACAGACTCTAACATGGCAATAAGTAAATCTAAATCCATTGGAAACTTCTCAGTATGCTTTACCAAAGTTACTTTTTGTTTCTATGAGGAGGGTAAAGCATTGAGTAGTCAAAGATTTAGATCTTCAAGATCAGGCTTGATTCCAGTTGTTGACATCTCTATAGTAAGCTAAATAAATCAGTTCATCATCTGGTTTACTGTTTCACTAGACAAATGTTGAAACAGTTCTAATTGCCTTTTCATCTTTTGTTTCTTGAGGTTTTGGATCTCTTTTCCTCCTTCACATATGGTCTTTAACGCTTTGTACATGGTATATCCAGTCTGATATCCATCTAGCCTTGCAAGAACATCCAAAGGTAGTCCTTTACACATAAAGGAGTATGCTTTAATATCATTCTGGACTCTTTTCAAATCATCTCCTTGTAGACCATCTTCAGGTAGGGTTCTTGAGAATCTTTAGTATATACAAAACCCCTGTCAGGCCCATCAGTGGTTATTGGAATGTATGGTCCTTGTTTAATTGATTTCCAAAGATCTGTGTCAATGGAATTCAAATGGTGTTTTAATCTAAGTGACCAATTTTTGAAATCAGCTTTGTTTTTCAGTATAGGAACTCTATTTTCTGAGTCTTCTCATTTCACCATCTTTATATTTTTGTTGATTTTTAGTTTTTTGATTTTTAATTTTTGATTTTCAAATTTTTTTCTAAGTATTAAGTGAAGATGCGTCGGAACAGTAAGGAAACGTCTCTACAGTTGAGAAACTTCTGAGTTTGCACTAGAACCGTCTAAGGGATTGCCTTAGAAAAATTTTAAACAACCGTCTAGAGCAGAAACGTCTGAACAGTTGCAAAACTCCTGAACAGTTCTCAGACTTCTGGAAGTTTCAACCTTCCAAACAGTTCTGAAGCGTCTACACAGTTATGAACCGTCTAGAATTACTTGAGCTCAAATAGTAGCAAAACTCCTCAATAGTGGTAAAACGTCTGCTTGAAAACCGCCTACATAGTGGTAAAACGTCTGAACAGTGGTCAAACGTCTGAACACTTGGGCAATTTTCAGTGATTCTCAACCGTCATGCGTCACATTCATCATGTTCTTATGAATGTAACGAACTCAATTTTTCTGAAATCAATCAAAACTTCATGAATTGGATCGAAATCTTCCAATTAAGTAGGTTTAATGCCGATTAACAATCTTCTTTGTTCAATTTCCTTGATTATCAACAACAAATCAGTGAATCTTCCAAAATTCAGTTCGACAAAGTTGAGCACTTTTCAAACCAAATTTCGACTAATTCTCTGAAATTGATGAATTCGACTGCTACTTGTGGTTCAATTCATGTTTATGATGATTGTACACAACTGAAAACTACAATATTTCAATTGAAATGCTAATCAATCACAGAATTAAGTGAATTTTGAGTTTTCAAAGTTTAATAAAAACTCAATTCACTCAACCAACAGCTCTGATACCATTTGACAGGATCAAATGTATAGATCTGTGATGATATTAGTTAACAATTCAATGAAAAACACAATCAAAGTACTCAAATCTAAGCACAATGTCAACAAATTTCAAAGTGTTTATTGATATAAAGCAACGACAATTACAAAGTGTGTAAGCAGATTCTCGTCACTCTAACCTACACAAGTCTATGCTATATATACTACCAAAAACACAAAAAGGAACTAACTAATTACAATACTAGTCCCTATACTATTACAAAAGACAAAAAGACACATACAGATAAAATGTTAATCTATAAAGAAGTACTAAAAAATTCTCAGAATTCCAGGACAAGATGAACCATTTATGCTATTTCAATAAGCCAACCAACCAGCCCCTATCATCCAACCAGCTCCAATCATACAACCTGCCCCTGTCATTCAACAACATCCAATCATACAACCTGCCCCTGTCATTAAACATCATCCAATCAATCAACCTGAACCTATGATTCAACAAGAACCAATCATGCAGCCTGAACCAGTGATTCAACAACAGATCACCACAACAACCACTAAGCCCACAAACACTTAGGGGCTGTTTGGTAGCCTCTTCATGGTTCCATTAAGAGGTTGCCTCTGAATGGTTAAGAGGCTTACATGTTTGTTTCAAAAAAAGGAACCTCTGAACTGAACCATTCAGTGCTGAATGGTTCAGATTGTAAACAACGCTGAATGAAGTTAGAGACCATATTACCCTCTTCCACCTCCTCCCCATTTCTCATTCCCGTCGTATACCTCCTCCCCCACACCCATCGGCGCTGCAACAGTCCCAATCTCCGTCTCCCAGTCTCACCCCCCGTCAGAAATGAGCCTCTGCCGCCAGTCACCTCCACCTCGGCAATCTCACCTCCAGCTCCACTGTCGCCCCACCGTCTCCTTTTTGAAGCCCCGCTGAACCTTAGACGCGCGCAGTAACCTCCGCCTCTCAGTCGCCCCGCCGCCGCCGTGAGGAGTCAACCTCCGCCGAGGCAATCGCATCTACTCCTCCCCTGTAGCAGCTCTGCCTCCCCTGTCGCAGCTCCTTCTACCGTCTTGATTTCTTTCTTTTTCTACATATTTCATTCAAAATTTGCTGTAGAAATCTATATTAGTTTTGTATCGATTGCTGGACCAGAGGGTGTCGCCGGAGCAAAGGGGTTGCATGTGGGAAGATATGGGTTTGGATGATGTCTTGATGGTGGTGAAAGAAAGGAAAATATCATGAGGGTAAAATAGTCATTTTATAAATCTATCAAAGATTCACCCAAACAACATTTTTTGATTCAGCACCTACCGGTTCAGAGCCTCTTAACCATTCAGCACTTAATGATTCAGATCGTACCAAACAGCCGCTTAGCCCTCAATCATTCAGTCCTCAACAAGCACATTTTCCATCTCTAACACATAGCCAAAACCTATCAGATCAGCAAACACTTTCATCTATATTGAGAAATATAGATTCATCACTAGCACAACAATCAGATGAACATGAAGATGTTAGAACATCTACTCATGAGCCTAAACAGAACATGCTATCATTGCTACTGAGTTTGGTGAACAAAGCAGTGAAATGCTCAAAGAAGAAGACATTGAGCACTCCAAAGTCTTTTTATTCACTGAGTACAATAAACTCATTGAAAGATCAAATCAAAGAACCAAGAAGTTGATAGAAAGAATCAAAGAGTAAGACAAGGAGATTGAAAAGCTTAATTCAGCTCAAAGGGCACAAAAGCTAATCGTAAAGGTTGTGGAGCAATAGCTGAGACACACAAAGAAGAAGTTAAATGAGAAAGACAATGAACTCCTTGTTGCTAAGGCTGAAATATACTACTGGGGAAATCAGTCCATAGCTTAAGAACAAGAGATTGATGAGCTGCAAAGATTATAGAAGCTCAAGCTAAAGAGTCACGAAGGCTAAACAGGGAGCTTGAATACAATGACACTCAGCTGAATGAGCAAGAACATTCAGCAGATCTTGATGAAGAAATGAGTGGTCATGAGAAGTTGGCTAGTGAAGTTGAAACAAGTCAACCTCAAACTGAACAAACAAACGTAGCACTGATCATTCCTGAAGAATCATACACTATGGATCAGTTGTTTAGTGAGCCTAATCCTTATGAGAGTATTCACTACTCACCGATCTTGAGACAACACTTTCACACTCCTGATCCAATTTCTCAAGAAACTGGTAGTATTCCTCATGAGCCCCTATTAGAAAAACAAGAGGAGTTGATCAAATAATTTATTGAAGCTTTAAAAGATTCATCTAAAGATCAAGCATCATCATCATCTGAAGCTCCCGTGAGAAGATATGAAAAGAAAAGGAAGAGATCTTATTTACCATCTTTACTCAAAGGGAAACAAACTGAGGGTGAACAAGAAAAACTAGAGTCTCCTCCTTTAAAGCTTCTGAAAGTGAAGACTAAACCTGTTGAGTTAGATGCTCCTCAATCATCATCAAAAGCATCTATTCTGTAAGAGGGGGAGATAGATCAATCAGATGAACAACAAATTCCCATTATCATCCTCAGTGATTCTGATGAGGAAGAAGAAGAAAGGGATGAACATGATATAATGCAAAACATTCAAGAGCTCTTTACTGATGATCCTCAAACATTGATGGGGATAGAGCTGACTACCAGGAGAATCCCTTATGATTCATTCATTCATCTTAACATGTTTGAGGTTAAAGACTTACTCAAAGACTTTCAAGAAGTCATGCCAAATGAACAAGAGCAAACATACAGAACATATAAAGAAATAAAGGATCAACAAGAACTTGAAAAGAAAATGCCAAAAGATCTACAGATAGAGAAGATGACTTACTCCCATGTGAAAAGCCGGTTGAGTCATACAAGAGTACCATACAGGTCATATGCAGGGAAAACACTGTCACAAATAAAAGAGATGGCTAAAGAGATATACAAAAACATGTTAGCCAATGATCTTAAGCCATAGGTGTTCAGACCTCACCCTGCATCTTCTCTATCCACTTATCATCAAGCTCCTCCTGAACATCATGAGATAGAGGAACCGAGACAATTCATGCCTCACAGGCTATGGCCTGAAGGCAATGAGGTTCGGGAGATGATAAGTGAGAAAACAAATTTTATCAATCTTTATGACAAAATCACTCTCACAGAAGATGCCAATGAAAGAAAAATCATGGCATGGAAATATGATGAAATCTGGGATGCTGTGCTGTTCAAAAGAGTATCTGGACTTGTTTAGTACTTATCATACATATCGTAACTGGGATCTTTAAGCTATGATGACAGAATGGACCTGATGCAATTAAGGATGGTCAATCACTCTAACAATCCCAGAGGTGTAGATTTCTATCATATACTGAGAGCATACATGAATAGACAGCATCATAAGATGAAAGCTACAGCAAACAGAGATGATAAACTTCACATCTCAAAGCTTAGAAGAGAACAAGCATCATCAAGCAAACCAAAAGAAGTCAGAGAAGAAGCTTCTGCTGAAATTGATGCTGATCTTCTTGAAAGGGTTGGTTACCCTTTAAGGCCATCTGATTTAAAGCTTATAATGAAGAAGATAGATGACAATCAATACCAGCATCCTATTACCAGATGGTATTATGATGAAAGTCACTTTGAAGTGGTGCTGGAAAGGAAACTTAAAGGAAAAGAAGCAGCAGAATCAGACTATTTGATCTTATGGAGATCAAGCTGCTTCATCCATCCTATGTCTCATTCCTAAAAACAAAGACATTCCATGCAATTGAAAATGTGTTGTGCAAGGGTGATTGCTGCTATTTCATTCACATGCTAAGAATTTTAGGCACTGTGTATGTTAATGCAACATTGAAACAAAGATTGGAAACACATTAACAACCCCTCACACCGATAGAGGGAATCACAGGAATGAGAATATCTGAAAATTACAATTTAGAAATTTTGAAAGGCAATCATGTTATAACCACACTGGTTAGCAACATTGATGTGCAAAGCCTCGATCAGTCAACTTTGGAACAACGTGTTCATTTGAAAATAGATTTCAAATATAACGATCAAAAGAGTGCTATGAACTACTTTGTAGAACATATAGTCAACTGCAGAAATGCATACAAGACTACAACACTGAAAGAACCATTGAAGGAAGCTGAAGTTGACCAAGCCATAGAGAAAGACATTGAAGACACTCTCAAGGCTATGGAAGAGGCAAAGAAGCTGTTAGAAGAAGCAGGACCATCTCAGTCATGATGTTTCTTATTATCACTGGTAGAACGAACAACCAATACATATCCTTCTCTATAATTCTTATTTTATCATTCAATCATACAATCATGCATACATATGTTATCATACATAGGATAGTCATACAATCATCAATCATGCATATAAGTGATCTTACACTCTTATGAACAAACAATCATAGTGTCACATGATGTTATGTATATGACAAACATACAAGCATACATTCATGTGTTTTATATCATACACATTGATTCAAACAAACATTCATGTGTTATTGATATAACCATATGACATTCAAGCAATCATACATTCATACACCAATACATACATGATCACACTCAAGCATTCGCTTTACTTGTGATAATTCAACACTTGTAATCATACAACTAAAATCAATCATTTCAAACATGTGTTGTAGAAATAAACTCATGTAATCATGCACAAACAAACATACAAACAATCAATCACTTTAATTACACAAATGTAATTATAATGACATACATTCAATCAATATATACATGAACAAACAAAAAAAGTCAAAAAATCAATCATACATTGTAAACAAACAAGTCAAACAATCATACAGGCTTTCAAGGACTACCACTGGAGTTCTTTCAAGGCTTGAAAACTATCAGACTGGATATACAATGTATAAAGCCTTGAAGACTATATGTGAAGGAGGGAAAGAGATTCAAGATCTGAAAAGCAGAAACTGAAAAGGCAATTGGAACTTTTTAAGCACATCTCAGAGAAACAATAAACCAAATGATGAACAGGTTTGTGCAATTAACTACAGAGATGTCTACTTTGGGAATCAAGAATGATCTTGAGGACTTAAACAATAGACTTCTGAATGCACTACCATCTTCTTAGAAACAATCTGTCACTTTATTAAAACATACTGAGAAGTTTCCAATGGATCTTGATCTGCTCATTGCTAAAATTAAATCTGTAGAAATTGATGAGAGCTCAAGAATAATGATAGACATGCATCAACAACTCAGTATAAGTATGTTGCTTCACCAGCAAATACTGTTGAGAATGCATTTCTGGCTAAAGACCAATCCACTCCTGAAGATGAAGGTGATCTATTTATGGGAGCAGGATTCTTCACCAGTACACCTGCTTACTCCACTCAACCACAACCAAAGTCTTCACCTAAAGCTCAAATGCCAAAACCTTCAACTGAGATGCCATCCTCCTCAAACTCTCCCAATCCAAGTAAAGTGAAAGATGTGATCAACATTCTTTTACAAGATGAAGAGTCAAAAACTGCTTTCACTGCTTTCATGGCAAGCTTTCAAGCTTATCAAGGCAGTCATCTGACTCAAGTGGAGCTAGTTCTACAGGATTTGTTTGAAATGGATCCAGATGATGTAGAAGAAATGGATCTTAATTGGCAGATGGTCATGATAGCTTACAGAACTCAAAAGCATGCTTACACTAACAGAAATTACAAACCCAGTGCAAACAAAACTGTTGGGTTTGATAAATCAAAATCAAGATGCTTTAACTGTAACAGCTATGGTCATTTTTCAAGAGAATGTAAAGCTCTAAGAAACCAAGGAGGAAATACTCAAGGCAGCTCAAATGGTCAGAAGTATCAGCAACAGGCAAACAAGACTTTTCAGAAGCCGTACCAAAGTCTACCAATGCCAGAACCCAAAGAATAGAAGAACAGTGAGGAAACTAAGAAGGCACTGGTTGTAAACATCAAAGATGGTTATGACTGGAGTGCATATGCAGAGCAATTTACTGCTGATCTCACTGCTAATCTGGCACTAGTTGCTGAAGTTGATAATGAAGACTGGTCTGAATTTAAAGATCCTAAATATGATGAATCAGATCAAGAAGAAGAGTATGATTGGAGTGACAAATCAGACCCAAAAGATACCACTGAAGAAGTTGCTCTTATGGTTCAATCAGAACAACCAAAGTTGTCAACTCTTCTGATACTGAATCTTCACACTCATATCCTGAAATACCAGTAGACGTGAGAGAGAAAATGTGCACAAAAGCATGTTTTGAGCTAGTTGAACACTACAGAATATATTCATTCAAAATTTGTGACAAGCTCAAACAAGAAGAATCAAGGCATAATAAACTAAAATCAGATCACAAAACTGCTGATGAAAAGATAATGTCTCTTCAAGCTTCATGGAACAAAACCATTAAAGAACTTGAACTTGTCAAACAACAACTTGAAGAGATGAACAAAACACTTGAAAAAGAAAAATTGGCACATGCAGCAACTCAAATAGATTTAGCCAAAGTCAAAAGCTCAAAGAAAATTGTTGAGCAACTGGTGAATGCAAGAAATGACAAAGACAAAACAGGACTAGGATTCACACATGAACCTATGCCTGAATCAATCTCAAAAACATTACCTGATAATTTCAATACTCATGATCATTCACCAGAAAACAAAGCTAAACTGAAGGAATTTCAAGATCAAAAGAACTTTAAAAAGAAAAATGTTGAAGTTTATGAAGAAACTGACTTAGACAAGATCAAAAATGGTCATCCAATCAAAGTCAAATCATATGAACCTCAACAAAAGCAAAAGAAGCTGTTTGTACCAAAAGGTGAAATTGTTATTGAACAAAGTGAACAAATGAGTGAAAATCTACTGAATTCAATAACAAACTTAAAGGAAAATGTGAAGAAGCTAAAACAGATAATAATATTTCTGATGATTCAAGTTCTAATGATCTAACTGAAGTGAAAGAATGTCAAAAGGAATCTTCTCAAGATTCAACAAAAATTCAAAGCAAGAAATCTTCATCAAGATTAAGAAATCAAAGACGAAGAAAAGCTGCAAAAGCAAAGAAAACTGAATCAATTAATCAGTCACAGAACAATACTCAAATTAAACCTGTGAAGTTTGTGTTTGCTGGAACTTTTGACTTGAACACAAACACAAAAATAACACCTACACCTAAGATCAAATCTAACTTTGATCTGAGAACAAGTCCAGATCATAAGACTTCTGCTGTGTATAAAAGATTTGAATCAAAGGAGTCAAAGAATTTTGTTCAAGTTCAAAAGAAAAATCCCAAAGATCAAAAGACAAAATTTACACCAATTAAACAACAAATTAAATTGTCTAACCCAAAATTCAAACAAGAATCAAATGTTGCTTCAACATCAAGGGTTAATAAATGTTGTTTAAACATTCTGAAAAGTATTGTGATATCTGTGACATGTACAATCATGACATTTCAGAATGTTACTTTAACAAGTATTGCTACATATGTGATATGACAATCACACCACAGCTGAGTGTTATTTTAACAAATACTGTGCCTTGTGTAATGAAAGAAATCACAATACCAATGATTGTTACTTCAGGAAGAACTCTTCAAGGAAGGAATTTAATAATCAAGGCTTTGTAAATCCACAATTTATAAGAAATCAAAATATTGGATTTAAATTTTCACAACAACAATCTTCCTTGGGTTTGAGATCTTTCAGAAGAAACAATTCAGATTTTGTCAAATCACAGCAATACCATCAAGAAAAGTTTATTCCTCGATCTGTGAGAATAAACCAAGGAACATTCTCAAATGATTCATACAAGAGTTCAAGAATTCTTAATAATGCTTTGAAATCAAAATCTCAAAGAGATAATCAGTTGGTTTCTCAAAAAGGATTTGAACATGTTAAAATTCAAAAGAAACCAGATGTCAACAAACTTCATTTTAAACAATTTACAATTGTTGACAAGTTTGGCAAGCCCAAGACCATCTCGGCTTGGGTTACTAACTCACCTTAAATGTTGTGAATGCAGGTACGCCCGCGGAGACCAATCAACTCATGGTATGTTGACAGTGGTGTAGCCGGCATATGACAGGCAATCAAGCGTTGTTGCAAGACTTTAAGTTAAAGGACGGTACTCATGTTGCTTTTGGAGGAGATGCAGGTGGAAAGATAACAGGAGAGGGAACAGTGTCCAATGGGATTATTAGTTTGATAAAGTCAACTTCTGTTCACAGTTGAACTTTAATCTTCTAAGTGTATCCCAAATTTGTGACAAATCTTACTCTGTTCTTTTGATGAATCTCACTGTTATGTCTTGAAACCAGGTTTTCAGATTAGCAATGACTGGGTGATAGTTAAAGCTGCTAGAGACAGAGATGTATACAAATTGGATATGTCTCAAGTGGATCCTGCAACTGAAACTACTTGCCTGATTGCTAAAGCTTCAAATGATGAAAGCAAGCTTTGGCATAGACGTCTTGGTCATTCAAACTTCAAAACATGAACAAGCTTGTAGCAGGAAATCATGTTATTGGACTTCCTTCCAAGAAGTTTTCAACAACTGATCATGCTCAGCATGTCTGAAGGGAAAACAACATAGAGCGTCTTATAAGTCCAAACTAATAAACTCAAACACCAAACCACTCTAGATGTTACATATGGACCTTTTTGGACCAACTAATATTAGGAGTATTGGTCGAAAATCATATTGTTTAGTCATCATAGATGATTATACAAGATTTTCATGGTTTTCTTTCTTCAAGCTAAATCTGAAACTGCAGATCTTCTAAAAGAATTTATTAATAAAGTTGAAAATTAGCTTGATCAAAAAGTTAAAATAATAAGAAGTGATAATGGAACTGAATTTAAAATGCTAACATTGATTTGTTTTGTGCAGAAAAAGGGATAGTTCATCAGTTCAGTGCTCCCAGAACTCCACAAAAAATAGGGTTGCTGAAAGGAAGAACCAAACTTTGATTGAAGCTGCTCGTTCTATGTTAGCAGATGCTAAACTTCCAATCACTTTCTGAGACGAAGCAATATCCACAGCATGTTTTGTTCAGAACAGAATCTTGCTTGTTAAAGATAAAAAGAAAACTCCATATGAGTTGATGTTTGTCAGGAAACCAAACATAAATTTTTTAAATCATTTGGTTTTCCAGTTATGATTCTTAACTCAAGTGATCATTTAGGAAAATTTGAAGAAAAAGCTGATAATGGATTTTTCGTTGGATATTCATCTGTTTCAAAAGCCTATCGAGTGTATAACTCTAGGACAAACACTATTAATGAAACATTCAACGTTAAATTTTAGAAAATTCTTTTCCATCAATTTCAAATGGTCCGGCATGGTTATTTGATTTGGATTCTTTGTCAAACTCATTTCAGACTAACTTGTTTAATCAATCTGATGATTTTTCAGGTAAGAAGAACTCAAGAGGAGATCTTGGATCTTTCAGTGATGATTCAGATTCTGATGATTCAGATGATGCTCGTCCAGATTATCTATTTTTTTTCATTTGTCAAGGATTCAACAATCCATTTCCATGACAATGTTCCTGATTCTTTAGCTTTAGATCATTCTGTGTCAGCTGCTCAAGAAGCATCACAACCTTTTTCCTAATGATGGTACAGAAATTGGACATCCTGAGTCTGGCACATCTTCTATCTCTAGAGATGCAATTGATCATAGTGACTTTGATTACTTTCTCAATTCACCGACTCAAGTACCAAATTTCACTCCACATTCTTCTACCTTATTGCAACAGCTCTCCAATCTGAACCAAACCAATCTTGATGTTACTGTTCAAGGAAATGAGATTCCGATATCTCGTATCCACCGGAAGCATCCAACATCACAGATTATTGGTCCTCTGAATGAAAGAACTACTAGGAGTAAATCTGAACATGCAAATGTTTGTTTATACTCATGTTTCCTTTCTCAGATTGTTCCTAAAAATGTCACCGAGGCATTACAGGACAATGGTTGGATTCAAGCTATGCGGAGGAACTTCTACAATTTCGAAAACAAGAAGTGTGGAAGTTGGTGGAATTACCTGAAGGAGAAATGCCATAGGCACCAAATGGTTGTTCAGAAATAAAACTGATGATCATGGCATTGTAATCAGAAATAAAGCAAGACTTGTTACACAAGGATACACACAGGAAGAAGGAATTGACTATGATGAAGTATTTGCTCCAGTTGCAAGACTCGAATCTATTCGTGTTTTCCTGGATTATGCATCATTCATGAGATTCCAGGTGTATCAAATGGACGTAAAAGGTGCATTTCTGTATGGTCCAATCACTGATGATGTGTATGTCAAGCAACCTCCGGGCTTTGAGGATGCAGAATTTCCACATCGTGTATAAGCTTAGCAAAGCTTTATATGGCCTACATCAAGCTCCTAGAATTTGGTATGAGACATTATCTCAACACTTGATCCAACATGGATATACAAGAGGGAAAATCGATCCAACTTTATTCATAAAGAAGATAATGATGATCTCTTATGTGTGCAAGTGTATGTAGATGATATCATATTTGGTTCTACAAGTCCAACATTGTGCAAAGAATTTGAAGAGATCATGAAATCTCGGTTTCAAATGAGTTCTATGGGAGAAATCAATTTCTTTCTTGGATTGTGTAACGCCCGGAAAATTTTCTGATCGAGTCGGATGATAGCGATGGGCTCGGATGAAAACCATTTAATGAATATAGAGTGGTTGCGGGTATTACACCAAGTTAACCCTCCGGGTCACGAGTTTGACGAGTTTGGGTCCCGGGACGCCTGGCATATAAATAGATGGATCAGCCGAGCAACTCTCATTTTCACTCAAACGCCATTCTAGAGAGAGAAAGTGTAGAGAGAGAAAGTGCCGGATCGGAGCTCGGGTGGTCAAGAATCGAAGGCTAGTGTTTGTGGACTCCAAAACTACAAGAATCAAGGTAAGAAACGTGTCTAAATTGCCACATTTGGTGAAAAACCCGGGTTTGGGGTTTTTGGGGTTTCTAGTGGCAAAAATCGCCCAAAACACACGTTTTAGGGTATTAAAACGTGTAAGAAGCTTAGATATAGCTTCCTGGATGATAATGCAAGGGTTTGGGTGGAAAGGATTGGATTTTTGGGCTAAAACGAGCTGATTCGTGAATTTCAGCTCGTTCTGCGAAATTAAGGTCTCGTCCAGCGAAACTGTAAGTTCGTCCAGCGAAACTGGAGGAACTTACAGCGAAGTTACAGTTTCGCTGTAGCGAAACTACATATTCGCCTGAGCGAAACTATGGTTTCGCTGATGACTATGCCAATGTCCAAGTTGACCTTAGATATTGCGAAACTAGGGAATTCCAACGAAAGTTGGGCGCTCGAGGTAGCGAATCTGTCCAGCGAAACTGGCGGATTTCTGCCCAGCGAAATTAGCAGCGAAACTGTTAATTCGCCGGGCGAAATTACAGGCGAAACTACCTGCGAAATTAGTGGCGAAATTAGGCAGAAATTAACTCTTTTGAGTGCTAACTTATCTGCAGGCAGTGTAGTGTGACCCGCGTCTTAAAGGCTTGATTGAGAGGCTGCTTGTCAAGCACAGGTGAGTTCTAGGACCCTCATTTACTTGTTTTAAATGGTTTTGGGGCTGGAGCACATATAAACTGGTTTAATGATGTATGTATGTATGACCCGTTTGGGTATAGTGTTGTGTTATACGTTTAAAGTATGATGGTGGACTCGACATGTTATGTAAGGTCTTAGTATGAGTCCCCACGGTCTTGAAAGGACAGTTAGTGCTACTGCACCAGGATGACACATAGTAAGTGCCTAGTGATGAATGATGACGTAGGCTATGTATGTACGAGGTTATGTATGATGATGATGATGATGCCTGTAAGATGTTAGGTATGACGATGTATGTATGACGATGATGACGATGTATATAGGACGATGATGATGATGTATGTACGATGCTATGTATGACGATGTATGTATGGTGTGTGTGTTCCTATAATAATGATGAATGAATATCTTTCCATGACTTTACGTATTAACGAACGAACGAAGTATTATGTAACGTAAAGTGAAAGATAACGAAAGAGGAACACGATGATGAATGCATGTATTAATGAATGAACGAATGAATGAATGATGATGAATACATGCATTAATGAACGAACGAATTATGTCTTGCAAACATTGAATAACGCGATTGGTCCTTCTATGTGATTGACCATGGTCATGGTACCTCTACCGCTTACCTCTAGTACCGGGCATACGCTCCCGTCATATGTTGATTACGGCCCGGTAGCTAAGACTGATTGGGGTGTAGCATATGGTATTGGTACAATTCACCTTTCAATGTGCGCAAGTAAGTATGAACGGATTCCTGTCATTCGACCACCGTAATCATAGCCAAGTGCTATGAAGTGGGTAAAGCTTGACAGAATCCATACGAGAGGTTAAGGATGAAGAAAGATAACGAATGATGAAGATAATAACGAATATTATCTCTGTGTACGTATGATGTATGAATGCATGCACGAAAGGATACTGTTAAATAAGTAAAAGTATGTTTTATTATAAAACTAGAACTCACTCAGCAACGCTGACTTTTTATGTGTTTCCAGTTGGCAGGTAGCGTTGCTGGGGATGGCACGAGGCGGCTACTCAGCTCTTTTGGGATGGCATTCTCCATTTAATAATGATGCAACGTCATGCGTTGTGGGTCTATAACGCACGCAACTCATCACGTTGCATGCCATTATGAGATTTCTTGAGTATTCCCCCGGAAGGGATTATTTAAGAAATCTTCTTTAGATTTGATAAGTTCGCCACGCATAGGTGCGTGCGCGTAGCACATGCAACGAAATATGTTGCATGTGTGTGTCAAGAATATTCCGTCAGAGTTCCGATGTACGGAATTACTTAAGGAATATTCTTTAGTATAAAAATTATAAACTTTAAATGTTTGCACTTGATACCCCCTCTAGAGGTCGCTGTATGATCTTAGGAGGAGGGACAAAGTAGAGAAAGCTTCATTTTGTAATCGAGTCAATGATGTAATGACTATTATTAATGAATGAGAATGTATATATATTCTATCATTTCCGCTGCGTTATTTTATGATTATATACATTATGTATGTTTTATGTGCGATGAACCACCAACAGTAGGGCGCCCGGGAGCGGGGCCTTACAAGTTGGTATCAGAGCAAAAGTTTAAGTAAAATGGGTAAAATTTTCATAATAAACCTAAGCTTAAACTGAGAATGGGACAGGGAGAATGAGAATGCCATCTGAGTAGCCGCGTGCCATCAGGTATTTTCTTAAAGTTAATTAAAGTATGTGCGTGTGAAATGTGGTTATGTGTGCTGTTAGATTTAGATACCGGTGTAGTCAGGAAGGGTAATGCTTGGGGTGCGAAAAGTAAAGTAAGTGACTAATCACAACTGGCCACTGTAATTAGTAACTTAATGTACTTGACATAAACTGAGCTATTTCCTTGAATGACCGTGTTGGTATTCGAACCTTTCAGTGTGAGATAGAAGATGGTCGGTGGTAGATCATCTAAAGCCCCACTTGGTGGAGGCAGTGGCGGAAGTGGTGTGGAACCACGAGCCACAAGAGGAAGACCTAGACAAGAGAAAAAGGTTCCCGAAGGACCTAATACTACTCCCTCGGGGGGGACGAATGAGAGTGATGATTTTAGGGCCTCGGTGAAAGAGGCAGTTGTCGAGGAGGTGCACCAGGTTATGCAGACGATCTTACCGTCTGTAATGACAGAAGTGTTAAAGGCAGTACGTGAGGATGGGAGACGGGGAGAAATCAGTCCTCCGGTGGACAACAACAGGCAGGGGCAGAGACGGTATTGTCCGATGATGAGGAGGAAGAACAGGTACTGGAGACAGCCCGGGGCTGTGATTACGGGAAATTCATGAGGTGCAAGCCCCCAACTTTCGATGGGTCCGGTACTGCTACTGATGCTCACCAATGGGTGATGGAAATGGAAGCTGTCCTCGATATTAGTGATTGCCAGGAGGACAAGAAGGTGAAGTTTGCTACCCACTCTTTTACAGGATCGGCTTTATGTTGGTGGAAAAATATAGTCCAAGCCGAGGGTAGCAGGGCAATAGGGAAGATGAAGTGGGCTGAGTTGAAGAGGTTGGTGATCGAGGAATTCAGTCCTCGACGGGAAATGGATAGGATAGAGAGAGAGTTCCTGCAGTTGGAGGCGGGACGATGACCCACCACAATATACCACTAAGTTTACGAGTTGGCGCTGTTGGTGCCAGAGCAGGTGACGCCGGTGTCCCGAAAGATCAACCGGTATATTCAAGGGTTGCCAGCCGAAATTCGTTGGCATTTGATTTCCGCTCGACCGAGTACTTTTAGGTCGGCGGTGGATTTGGCAGGAAGGTTGTACGATGAGAGAGCTGCGTTGGTGAAGGCTGAGGGTGGAAAGAAGGCAGGTGGAGAGAAGGGCTGGCAGGGAAAGAGGTTTGGCCGAGGTGATACCTCGACAAGTAATAAGAAGGCGAGGGTAGATGACCGCCGAGTGGTCGTGTCTGGAGCTGGGGTGAGGAAGTGTGTAAGTGTGGAAAGGAGCACTCAGGGGAGTGTAAGTGGGGATCCAACCTCTGCTTTAAGTGTGGGAAGACGGGACATATATCAAGGGATTGCCGGATGGGCAAGTGTTTTAACTGTGGGGAAAGTGGTCATATGAGCAGAGATTGTAAGAAGCCGAGGGCTGAGGGCTCTGGGGAGAAGAAGACGGGAGGAGAAGCACCGAGGGCAAAGGCTAGGGCGTTCACCATGACGCAGGAGGAGGCTAGAACAGACCCTGATGTTGTGTCCGGTACGTTCCTAATAGACCAAATTTTAGCCTCTGTATTATTTGATTCGGGTGCCAGTAGAAGTTTTATTTCTACTACCTTCTTGCTAAACTGCCTGTTAGGAGGAAATGCCTTGATAAGTCCTTTGACGTAGAAACCGCTATTGGTAAATCCACTAGGTTACGGATGTGATAGAGGACTGTACTATAGAATTAGAGGGCCATAGGTTTGCTGCCATGTTACATGTGATGCCTCTAGGAGGATTCGATGTAGTGTTAGGAATGGACTGGCTAGCAACCTACGAAGCGAATATCGTGTGCCGAGGGAAGATGATTAGACTGACGGCGACCGACGGAAGTCCGGTGACAATTTATGGCGATCGAGTTACGACGATTCCGAAGGTGATCTCGATGGCGGTGGCGGGAAAGTGTATGAGGCGCGGATGTAGCGCCTACTTATGTTATGTAAAGAATGTAGAGACGCCAACACCACAGCTATGCGATGTGCCGGTGGTGTGTGACTTTCCAGATGTGTTTCCCGAAGACTTATCGGGTTTGCCACCAGACCGAGAGATCGAGTTCCAGATCGACCTGATACCGGTGCCCAACCTGTCGCAAAGCACCGTATCGCTTGGCTCCGACGGAAATGAAAGAGTTGATGGAACAGTTGCAGGAGCTGCTGGATAAGGGGTTTATCAGACCGAGTATCTCACCTTGGGGTGCTCCGGTCCTGTTCGTGAAGAAGAAGGATGGTAGTATGAGAATGTGCATTGACTACCGCGAGCTGAATAAGCTGACGGTGAAGAACAGATACCCTTACCAAGGATCGATGACTTGTTTGACCAACTTCAGGGTGCCAGTTGGTTTTCCAGGATAGATCTTCGATCGGGCTACCATCAACTGAAGGTGAGGGAGCAGGATATCCCTAAAACAGCCTTTCGTACGCGCTACGGTCACTATGAGTTTCTTGTCATGTCTTTTGGGTTGACCAATGCGCCGGCTGCTTTCATGGATTTGATGAACCGAGTGTGTCGGCCAATGTTAGATAAATCAGTGATTGTGTTCATCGATGATATCCTGATTTATTCGAAAAGCGAGACAGAGCATGCCGACCACATTCGGGAAGTATTGGAAACGTTGAAAGGGAGAAATTGTATGCCAAGTTCTCCAAGTGCGCCTTTTGGCTACGTGAGGTGCAATTTCTGGGTCACGTAGTGAATGCAGAAGGAATAATGGTGGACCCAGCAAAGGTTGAGGCCGTGATGCAATGGAAGTCACCGAAGACACCAACCGAAATTCGCAGCTTCTTGGGGCTGGCGGGCTACTATAGGAGATTTATTCAGGACTTCTCCAAGATAGCCTCACCTTTGACAAAATTGACTCGCAGGACGTAAAGTTCGTGTGGGGCCGGGAACAGGAGAATGCGTTTGAGGAATTGAAGACGAGACTGACCCAAGCTCCTGTCTTGACATTGCCCGAGGGGAACGAAGACTTGGTGGTCTATTCGGATGCATCCTATTCTGGGCTAGGTTGCGTATTGATGCAACGCGGAAAGGTTATAGCCTATGCATCTCGACAACTGAAAACTCACGAAGTCAATTATCCCACACACGATCTAGAACTAGCTGCGGTGGTTTTCGCGTTGAGATTTGGCGACACTATCTATACGGGACAAAGTGCACCATCTTCACGGACCACAAGAGCTTGAAGTACTTCTTCGAGCAGAAGGAGCTAAACATGAGGCAGAGGCGGTGGTTGGAGCTGATAAAAGATTATGATTGTGAAATCCATTACCACCCGGGTAAGGCCAACGTGGTGGCTGATGCCCTTAGCCGAAAGAAAGGCCTGAGCCGATCCGGGTGAAGGCTTATCAGTTGATCATGACCTCAGACGTGATGACACAGTTAAGGAGTTTCAAGATGAGGCTTTGAAAGAAGATCGTCTTAACTCCGAAAGGATGAGAGGTCTAGTGACGGAGTTGGGTGAGAACACTCTAGGTGTTAAAACCCGATTTGGGCGAATGTGGATTCCTCGGTACGGGATCTACGTGGGAAGATTATGGATGAGGCTCATAAGACTCGATATTCCATTCACCCCGGTGCTACCAAGATGTACCAAGACATGAAGAAAGATTATTGGTGCTACCAAGATGTACCAAGACATGAAGTTACCGCGTACCCCGAAAGGGTATGATGCTATATGGGTGATAGTTGATCGATTGACGAAGAGTGCCCACTTCCTACCGATCCGCGAGACGTACTCATCTGAAAGATTGGCGGATCTATTCATCAAAGAGATTGTAGCTCGTCATGGCGTACCGGTGTCTATTGTGTCTGACCGTGACACCCGGTTTACCTCCAAGTTTTGGAAAAGATTCCATGATGCGATGGGGACGAGGCTACATATTAGCACGGCATATCATCCTCAGACGGACGGTCAGTCTGAGAGAACGATCCAAACACTCGAAGACATGCTTCGGGCGTGCGTGATCGATTTTGGAGGAAGTTGGGACGATCACCTGCCGTTAGCAGAATTCTCGTACAATAACATTACCATGCCAGTATTGGCATGCCACCCTACGAGATGTTATACGGTAGGAAATGTAGGACGCCCGTATGTTGGGGAGACATTGGACAGAAAGAACTGGGAGGCGTCGAGGTAGTGGAAGCAACGACTGAAAAGTTAGAAAAGATCAAAGCCTTCATGAAGGCGGCGAAAGACAGACAAAAGTCGTATGCTGACAAAAGGCGAAGACCGATAGAGTTTCAAGGTCGGTGATCGAGTCATGTTAAAGGTTTCGCCTTGGAAGGGAATCATTAGGTTCCGAAAGCGGGAAAACTGAGCCCCGCGGTATATAGGCCCTTTCCGAATTATCGCCCGTGTGGGAGAGGTGGCCTATAGGTTGGAGCTACCAGATGAGCTGAGTGGAATTCACCCGACCTTCCACGTATCTCATCTGAGGAAATGTTTAGCCGATGAAGATATGGTCGTTCCGCTGGAGGATATCGAAGTAGACGAACGGCTCAACTATGTGGAGCAACCAGTGGCGATCATTGATAGAAGGAGAAACGGCTAAGAAACAAAGTGGTTCCTCTTGTGCGCGTACAGTGGAAGCACAGGAAGGGATCGGAGTCTACGTGGAGACTGAAGAAGAGATGAGACAGCATTACCCACAGTTGTTCGAAGAGTGACAGGTTTCGGGGACGAAACCTAAATAAGGGGGGTGGACTTGTAACGCCCGGAAAATTTTCTGATCGAGTCGGATGATAGCGATGGGCTCGGATGAAAACCATTTAATGAATATAGAGTGGTTGCGGGTATTACACCAAGTTAACCCTCCGGGTCACGAGTTTGACGAGTTTGGGGTCCCGGGGACGCCTGGCATATAAATAGATGGATCAGCCGAGCAACTCTCATTTTCACTCAAACGCCATTCTAGAGAGAGAAAGTGTAGAGAGAGAAAGTGCCGGATCGGAGCTCGGGTGGTCAAGAATCGAAGGCTATTGTTTGTGGACTCCAAAACTACAAGAATCAAGGTAAGAAACGTGTCTAAATTGCCACATTTGGTGAAAAACCCGGGTTTGGGGTTTTTTGGGGTTTCTAGTGGCAAAAATCGCCCAAAACACACGTTTTAGGGTATTAAACGTGTAAGAAGCTTAGATATAGCTTCCTGGATGATAATGCAAGGGTTTGGGTGGAAAGGATTGGATTTTTGGGCTAAAACGGGCTGATTCGTGAATTTCAGCTCGTTCTGCGAAATTAAGGTCTCGTCCAGCGAAACTGTAAGTTCGTCCAGCGAAACTGGAGGAACTTACAGCGAAGTTACAGTTTCGCTGTAGCGAAACTACATATTCGCCTGAGCGAACTATGGTTTCGCTGGTGACTATGCCAATGTCCAAGTTGACCTTAGATATTGCGAAACTAGGGAATTCCAACGAAAGTTGGGCGCTCGAGGTAGCGAATCTGTCCAGCGAAACTGGCGGATTTCTGCCCAGCGAAATTAGCAGCGAAACTGCTAATTCGCCGGGCGAAATTACAGGCGAAACTACCTGCGAAATTAGTGGCGAAATTAGGCAGAAATTAACTCTTTTGAGTGTTAACTTATCTGCAGGCGTGTAGTTTACCCGCGTCTTAAAGGCTTGATTTAAAGGCTGCTTGTCAAGCACAGGTGAGTTCTAGACCCCTCATTTACTTGTTTTAAATGGTTTTGGGGCTGGAACACATATAAACTGGTTTAATGATGTATGTATGTATGACCCGTTTGGGTATAATGTTGTGTTATACGTTTAAAGTATGATGGTGGACTCGACATGTTATGTAAGGTCTTAGTATGAGTCCCCACGGTCTTGAAAGGACAGTTAGTGCTACTGCACCAGGATGACACATAGTAAGTGCCTAGTGATGAATGATGACGTAGGCTATGTATGTACGAGGTTATGTATGATGATGATGATGATGCCTGTAAGATGTTAGGTATGACGATGTATGTATGACGATGATGACGATGTATGTAGACGATGATGATGATGTATGTACGATGCTATGTATGACGATGTATGTATGGTGTGTGTGTTCCTATAATAATGATGAATGAATATCTTTCCATGACTTCACGTATTAACGAACGAACGAAGTATTATGTAACGTAAAGTGAAAGATAACGAAAGAGGAACACGATGATGAATGCATGTATTAATGAATGAACGAATGAATGAATGATGATGAATACATGCATTAATGAACGAACGAATTATGTCTTGCAAACATTGAATAACGCGATTGGTCCTTCTATGTGATTGACCATGGTCATGGTACCTCTACCGCTTACCTCTAGTACCGGGCATACGCTCCCGTCATATGTTGATTACGGCCCGGTAGCTAAGACTGATTGGGGTGTAGCATATGGTATTGGTACAATTCACCTTTCAATGTGCGCAAGTAAGTATGAACGGATTCCTGTCATTCGACCACCGTAATCATAGCCAAGTGCTATGAAGTGGGTAAAGCTTGACAGAATCCATACGAGAGGTTAAGGATGAAGAAAGATAACGAATGATGAAGATAATAACGAATATTATCTCTGTGTACGTATGATGTATGAATGCATGCACGAAAGGATACTTTTAAATAAGTAAAAGTATGTTTTATTATAAAACTAGAACTCACTCAGCAACGCTGACTTTTTATGTGTTTCCAGTTGGCAGTAGCGTTGCTGGGGATGGCACGAGGCGGCTACTCAGCTCTTTTGGGATGGCATTCTCCATTTAATAATGATGCAACGTCATGCGTTGTGGTCTATAACGCACGCAACCATCACGTTGCATGCCATTATGAGATTTCTTGAGTATTCCCCCGGAAGGGATTATTTAAGAAATCTTCTTTAGATTTTGATAAGTTCGCCACGCATAGGTGCGTGCGCGTAGCACATGCAACGAAATATGTTGCATGTGTGTGTCAAGAGTATTCCGTCAGAGTTCCGATGTACGGAATTACTTAAGGAATATTCTTTAGTATAAAAATTATAAACTTTAAATGTTTGCACTTGATACCCCCTCTAGAGGTCGCTGTATGATCTTAGGAGGAGGACAAAGTAGAGAAAGCTTCATTTTGTAATCGAGTCAATGATGTAATGACTATTATTAATGAATGAGAATGTATATATATTCTATCATTTCCGCTGCGTTATTTTATGATTATATACATTATGTATGTTTTATGTGCGATGAACCACCAACAGTAGGGCGCCCGGGAGCGGGGCCTTACATTTATAAACTTATTTATTCAAAAGGTTATCTAATTATTTTTCTGGAATTTATTTTAACATTAATTAATTAATTATTTATTTATTTTATTATTATGATATAATTAGTCTAATTTTTATGAAATAGATTTAATATTGTTTATTTTATTAAAACATTACATATTCAATAATACATTGGATTATTTTCTTATTTTAACTTATTAATTATTATTTGTTTCAAATAATAAATAATAAATCTTTTTGATCCAAATGTTACTTTCTTATAAAATAAACCAACTAAAGGTTAGATTAATAATTTGTTATCAATCAAAACGTTATTCCAATTAATATTGAATAATTATAAAGCTTTATTATTATATTGAATCTTATCTATATTTATACTTAAATTCGTTTCTAAATACTTAAATATACATATATAAATCCTCTAATGGAATCAAACCATAATTATTCTATAAACATATTACTTATTAAAAACCTTAAAACTATTAAAAACCTAATCCTTATTGAACGTTAATCGTATTGTTAACCTTAACTTTAAATCTTGTAATATATACATTTAGGTGCTTGTAAGGAATTCGTTGGAACACCGTTTAATCCTTATTATCATCTTATACACATATACGTCAAGGTGAGTTTCACGGCCCCTTTTTATGCTTATATAATTGTTTCAATCTTTTACAAACATGGGGGAAAAGTATGCTCACCCGTTTTCAATGCTGTACAACATACATACAATTTTCATACTTGGATTAACGTGTTACTGTTTGCAAGCTATATCTTATGCATGAGTTTTCTTTGTGGTTATTTACTCACAACTATTTAACTCCGGTGTTGGAGCCGACGGATAGGTATTGGTAGTACTACTGGGTTGACACCCCCACCCTTGACGAATGGTTACTTGTGAGTACCATCCCACCTGCCAGGAATCCGGCCTTGGGTTAATATATTCCGACAATTGCTGTGTGGTTCGTCATAGGTTTAGTTATGATGCTCATGTGATATTGCTTGTGCTAAAATGTATACACTTATGATCCATAAATTCATGCAAAGCAACAAGTTTTCAATTTATGTTAAACATGTGAACTCACCAACAATATGTTGACCTTTTGAGCATATCTTTTCAGGTAACAATCATTGAAGATAGCTAGGTTGCTGCCTTAGTGACGACCTTAGGATTGCACTACTTAGACTCATTGGATGTCTGTGACAGTTGCTTGATTTGCATTATTCACTTAAGTTCATTGTTTCCGGATTGTGGGGCTTATACTTATTTGGTTTGTATGACTATGTTTGTCATGGAATTGACTAACTGCGACACAAGTCTCCATTTGTGTCGGTTGACGTCATGACACGTTGACTTTCTTCATTTAATGAATCTCTATTAACTTAACAATGTGTTATGACGATCCCGTCCGTTACATCCTCGTGTTTCCGCTATAAGCGGGGTGTGACACTAAGGTATCTCCACCTGTTGCAATATGATTTTTAAAATACAAGATAAGTCTTTTAGAAAGAGGAATTATAAAATCGAGTCCTCAAGCTCAGTTTAAAATTTGCAGATACAGAGAACATACTGATAATATACGTCCCTCTTGTTCAAAACAAAGTAAAAACATGAATATTAAGTCCTCAAAAAGAAGTCAATCATCTGATAATTAAGATTTTGTTTTCAAAAATATAATTT
>CM044014.1:52159975-52182475 GCA_024085815.1 Flaveria linearis | reverse complement strand
CGAATTCCACAAAATCTCAAATGATTCTCTTAACCATCACTTTTGTTTTTCTTTGTTTTCCAAAATTAACTATATATACTGGGATGGTAACTATTTTTTTGTTGAGTATCCATCCAAATATTCAAATGTTCTGTAGGTGACGAATGACAATTAAGAGGATTTGTACGTTTAATTTTCTCACGAGACACTACTGCCAGATTTGAACAAGACGTATGTTACAGACGTGTTTGGCGGCGAACCATTTTCTTACTTCCCACAAAGCTATCTGGAATTCAGTTTTGGCAGTGAACCAACTTATGAGCCGCAACAAAGTAATCCAGAAGTGATGTCAGGTGATGAACTTCAGAATACGAAAGTGGTGTTTGAAGAAAAAAGGTGGCTAGGTCGTGAAAGTATGGCTTATATGTGTTCGTGGTGGCGAACACAAGAGTACAATCACCCTTAGATGACCCGGTAGCAAAGAAATTAGATGTCTCTTAAAACTAGTAGGCATATACGACAATAAGTGTCCTTCATGGAAATTAATTAAAGGTGAGAAATGACAAACATAATCATGATCCCACTGAACATCTGGAAGGGCACCCATTTGTAAGAAGGTTTCGGAGAACGAACAGAAAGTCGGTGAAACACCAATGCAAGTTCTGAAAAACCTTTTGTCTTTAAGAGGCTATATTTACTACACCTGAGAAGATCCCACTACAATTTTCATGGAGGAGGTCTATTTCTGTCATCCAAAATTATACCACAAGTAGGATGCATTCTTGCGTGTTTTGATGATCGACGCAACATACAACATAACATGTACAAATGTTGGCTATTTTTGGGGGGCAAAATAGGCCAAAATGTTGTGGAGAAGATTTATAGCACTAGACGTCACATATATATGTTAAGTTCACCCAAAATGTTGGATGTTTTGCGAATAAAATAACATACGTGTCGTAGAGTACCATACGTGAGGTATAGCTTCAGCCGTCACATGATGTGACATCTCGTACGTAAAAGAACGTCAGGGAGTATTTTTATCCTTATATGCAGAATAGCTATTAAGTCCGAGTTATCGAACCCAAAGACTTCTGTATGGAAAACGTAAACTGAACTTACCTAAGACTCAACTAAAAATACTAAATGAAAGTAAATGAGGGGGTTTGTTTTAAATTACTTTAAAAGAACTAATACTGGACAGAAAACAAGGAATTGACTAGATTTAAATCAGGAGAAGAAATCACTACCTAGGTAAGAATCCTATACATGTTTTTGGCTTTTCTCCTAACGGTTTTGGAAAGAATTGTGTAACCGGGATCTGAAGATACTAACTTAAAAGGGACCTAGAGAAACCTCGACACTTTCAAGGAAAGCAACTAGATAGACCTAATAAGCCGATAAAACACCGGTTTGTGGATTACCCTCACAGGTTCTCCAACTAAGCTAACGACACACCCGATAGACACTCTACCGCACGGCGCGAGTGTCACAATACCTAAAGGTAAGGGGATAGATCTGGAATGCCTAATCAGACTCAGGAAACTATGATATGAAAGGGAAACTAGACCGAACTCCTCACAGAGACTCTAACCTAGCAATCAATCACACAAGACAACCTGATAATCTATTAACCTCACAGTATTAAGATTAGTTGCATATTTAGTTAGTTCAATTCAAGATAGATCACTTCAATGATTCAATACGTCTACCAAATCATCTAGAAACCGCAAACCCTAGGCAAACGATCTAGCATGCATCCATTATATGAAATACATTCATCAAGACACATGTGAAGCAATAAACCAATCACAAGAACAGATCTAAATACACGTACACAACTGATCATGCAAACCAAATCATTATCATTAACTTTAAACACAAGTACAATCCAAAAACCGAAAGAATACTAAGTTAAACATGCATAATCATCAAAACCTAGGTAACTACAGAAGTTTACCCAAGACCATATCAAAACAGTAGCTAAAGTTCATAAACAACTCAGTAAACATGATTCAAAAGCAAGAGTAAACAAGAAGAAGATGAACCGATGAATAACACCCTTGAATCTTCAATCCTCTTGCTCAATCCTTGCTCCTTGATGCTTCCAATTGCTTGTTCTCCGCTTGGGATCTCCAAAATCGTCTCCTTTTTTGTCTCGAAGTCGCCTCCTGCCGTCCCCCCCCATTAGGTTTTTTATAAAACCTTAAATAATGATCTAGGGTAAAATTTCTCGGTTTAGCAATCTTAGCGCGTCGCCAAAATAACCACCAAAATCTTCGCTACGCGCTAAAAACAAAATAGTCGATTTCTGACGCGGGAATCTTGGCGCGTCTCTCAGATCCTGTCATCATCTTGGCGACGCGCCAAGATAAGGATTTTCAGAAATCTCCCATTTGACCAAGCTTCTTCCGTTCCTTAGCTCGCATGCTTGTTTATTCTTCAAAAATCAACCATTTATGCTCCTTGAACCACAAATACCTGCAAATACACAAATACGTAAATAGAAACCGAAAACTAATAAAAACGGGAAATAAAGACTAAAAATATATACAGAAATCGTATGGAAAACAGATGTGTTTTGCAACACATCAAGTATCCCCACACTTACCTCTTTTTCGTCCCTGAAAAAGACTTATGCAAATGGAATCATAGTCAAGTTTAAATCTGATTTCCAACATTTAAGTCTAATTACTTATTAAAATTTACTAACGTGTTAACCGCGATCACAAAGTATATTTATCCATTTAAACCCAACCACCGATCATCCAAGTCCCCAAGAGTATAGCATTTAGGTTCAAGTATTCTATTTTATTAATCATGAATTCTCACAAGTCGGTATCTATTCCTGTTATCAAATCTCCGAAGCATAGACTAAATCAAAAATCCGTGATTTTTCTACCACTGTAACCCAATACTCACATGTATTTAAACTAGCTTATTTTGATGGAAACTAAGCTGCACTATAAATATTTTTCTTTTCAGCACTTATTCTTCTTTTGCAACTTTTCATATATATATATATATATATATATATATACATATATATTTTTATAAGACTCCACCTAGAGGGCTGTTGCCCATTGAGTCACCATCCCCTTGAGCAACACCATAGGCTTTGTCTTTTTTTTTTATTATTTTTTTTTTATTTTGTGCAAGATTTAAAAACAACAGGATCACGACCCTAACTCAGAGGTGTTGCCAGCCAAGTCGCCATCCCAGCTGTCAAGCACATAAGCTTCAGGCCACAATCATTAAGTACTGGCCTAGAGGTTTTTGAATGCCCTCTCGCACCTAATTGTCATTTTCAAACTCACACAATACTAAGATGGAATCCTAAGGCGCCACATAACGTGTGCCAACTATGCTAATCTTAAATACAAACGGGTATCAACCTACAGTGGTGCTTTTCAACCTTCCAACAGTTTCGACTTCCATCTAGTGAGAACACATATAGTAAATTAAATATTTAATTAGATGGATTAGAATACATCTATGAAAACCCTTCAAAATCGACTGGGCCTACCCGTGCATCCCAAATCAGACACGCTTTCAATTATTTATTATCTCATACATATAGTAGTTGAAAACCAGACACCTGACTGTACCTATCATTTTCCATTTTTAATATATGCAAACATCAAAATCAGGGAAATTTTCTAATTTTTTTTTTTTTTTTTTTTTTTTTTGATTTTTTAAAGACACACTAAAATAAAATTAACTAAACACACGCAAAAATTAAAAGAATGACTCAATGAAATTAAACCTAAGACACATGTCTTCCTATCCCCATACTTAATTTAAACATTGTCCTCAATGTTGAAACTAAAAGAAAGACATAAATAAAAGAAGAGTTTTGGAAAGACTTAGCTGGTAAAGAAGTGTCCAGCTGTGCAGAGTCTGAATCCAAAACCTCTGATCGTATAGCATTTCATTCGCGATCAGGAATCACTGGTTGCCTCCTTATAAAATTGTTAGATATATTCACCCGAATGGAGATTGAGTACAGGTGAATTATTCCAGACCTGCAAAACAAACAACTGGTAGCCTCCCGGTCATGTGTCAAATCGCAACCATATGATCGTTTCCCTGCAAACACTTAACACAAACACGAAAACAATGCACACGAAAACACAAAAACCAACACAAAAACTCAACGAACTACCTAAAACTCAAGTAAACCAACTCTACAAACTCTATAAACGAGTCATCACCCAAATATCACCAACTAGCTCAATCAGGAGGCTTCTTCTTTATCGATTTCAGCACCGCTTCTACCCTAAGCGGTAAACAAGCTTTCAACACCGAACAACTAAGCATGAATTTCTTGATCCTGTTGACTCCTTCACTCAGATCAGCCCACCAAGACTTAAATCTACTAGGTCCAAAACTCATCCTTAACAAATATCCTAGTAGTTTATCAACCCGAAACATCCCCACACTTGGGGTTTGGACTGTCCTCATATCACACTCATTCTTCCTATCTCTCTTTTTTGTAGGAGGAAGCCTACACCTAGGGGAACTCCCAACACTCTCATCCACCTTCCCCACACTTAGGGTTTCACATGATGTAAGTACTTTCCTAATCTCTTGTTTACCTGCTAACAAAGCTTCTAAAATAACCAATTCACTTTCCGGATCAAACTCACAACTGTCCACATATTCAGGTAAACTCTCTAACTCTCCTACAAATTCATCCTCCCAGGAGTTACTACTCTCAACTTCTTCCTCAGCAATCACCCTCTCAAATTCTTCAACTATTCTATCTAACTCCTCATCTTCAGCATCTGAATACTCTTGCAAACTACACACACTTCCAAACTCACTCCTTGAACTCTTGACAACTTCCTCAATCCTAGAAATCACAATTTCCTCAATAACCAGAGGTGGGACAACCATTAATGTCTCTGGTTCTGGGAAGTCATCTTGCTCACACTCACTTGCTAACTTAGCATCCATTGCCTTAAAATGCGATTCCCAATCAAATTGCCTCACCTCCTCCGGTGATGGAATGTAACGAGTAGTGCTACCAGGGATTTTCCTACCAATAGGGATGACAATATCAGCAACACTATCTAAAGGCTCACTATCCTCTGATAAAGTATCATGACACACCATTTTTCTCTTCTGTTCTTCCTTCCATGAGATGTATCGTTCGATGTGTTCCTCAACATCCGGATCAGAAAAATCAATAAATCTAACTGGAGGTGGGACTTGAAATTCGTCCATTATCGTCTCCGTTTTCGGGTATTGGGGAACATCAGTCAGCTCTACTCCACTTATCACATCTCCATCCTCATCATCCTCTGACTCATCATCATCACTAAAATCTAAAGAAAAATCGTAAATCCCTGGTTGAGTTTGCTCAACATCCTGCTGAACCGAAGGTGGGACTGAGATGTCCATTTTCGTCTCCGGCTCATCCTGAGTTCTATATTTTTCATTTAGCTCTACCTGCGGATCAGGATAATAATAATTGGAGAATACCCCGATGAATTTAGGCAAAGACAAGTAAAATGGGGTCCTCCACAGATTTCACACATAATGACACTTACAGAAACAAGAAAACTAACTGACTCTACAGACTCAAATAAAAACAAATAGAATTAAAACAAACTAATTAAAAAAATACTTAGCACAAATAGCAATTAAATCAAGTAAGTCCAATGAACGCAATCGCCAAGAAGTCCCCGGCAACGGCGCCAAAAACTTTGATGTGTGCTAGACTATACTAAATTAGACTAACAAATAAAACTCTAACTAGACACTAAAAAGCTTTAAATTTATAAAACTAAGACTCGATCCTAAGCAACACAACCGGCAGTGTACCGGTCGACTGCAGAATAGCTATTAAGTCCGAGTTATCGAACCCAAAGACTTCTGTATGGAAAACGTAAACTGAACTTACCTAAGACTCAACTAAAATACTAAATGAAAGTAAATGAGGGGGGTTTGTTTTAAATTACTTTAAAAGAACTAATACTGGACAGAAAACAAGGAATTGACTAGATTTAAATCAGGAGAAGAAATCACTACCTAGGTAAGAATCCTATACATGTTTTTGGCTTTTCTCCTAACGGTTTTGGAAAGAATTGTGTAACCGGGATCTGAAGATACTAACTTAAAAGGGACCTAGAGAAACCTCGACACTTTCAAGGAAAGCAACTAGATAGACCTAATAAGCCGATAAAACACCGGTTTGTGGATTACCCTCACAGGTTCTCCAACTAAGCTAACGACACACCCGATAGACACTCTACCGCACGGCGCGAGTGTCACAATACCTAAAGGTAAGGGGATAGATCTGGAATGCCTAATCAGACTCAGGAAACTATGATATGAAAGGGAAACTAGACCGAACTCCTCACAGAGACTCTAACCTAGCAATCAATCACACAAGACAACCTGATAATCTATTAACCTCACAGTATTAAGATTAGTTGCATATTTAGTTAGTTCAATTCAAGATAGATCACTTCAATGATTCAATACGTCTACCAAATCATCTAGAAACCGCAAACCCTAGGCAAACGATCTAGCATGCATCCATTATATGAAAGACATTCATCAAGACACATGTGAAGCAATAAACCAATCACAAGAACAGATCTAAATACACGTACACAACTGATCATGCAAACCAAATCATTATCATTAACTTTAAACACAAGTACAATCCAAAACCGAAAGAATACTAAGTTAAACATGCATAATCATCAAAACCTAGGTAACTACAGAAGTTTACCCAAGAACCATATCAAAACAGTAGCTAAAGTTCATAAACAACTCAGTAAACATGATTCAAAAGCAAGAGTAAACAAGAAGAAGATGAAACCGATGAATAACACCCTTGAATCTTCAATCCTCTTGCTCAATCCTTGCTCCTTGATGCTTCCAATTGCTTGTTCTCCGCTTGGGATCTCCAAAATCGTCTCCTTTTTCGTCTCGAAGTCGCCTCCTGCCGTCCCCCCCATTAGGTTTTTTTATAAAACCTTAAATAATGATCTAGGGTAAAATTTCTCGGTTTAGCAATCTTAGCGCGTCGCCAAAATAACCACCAAAATCTTCGCTACGCGCTAAAAACAAAATAGTCGATTTCTGACGCGGGAATCTTGGCGCGTCTCTCAGATCCTGTCATCATCTTGGCGACGCGCCAAGATAAGGATTTTCAGAAATCTCCCATTTGACCAAGCTTCTTCCGTTCCTTAGCTCGCATGCTTGTTTATTCTTCAAAAATCAACCATTTATGCTCCTTGAATCACAAATACCTGCAAATACACAAATACGTAAATAGAAACCGAAAACTAATAAAAACGGGAAATAAAGACTAAAAATATATACAGAAATCGTATGGAAAACAGATGTGTTTTGCAACACATCAGTATGCTATATGATGGGTGTAAGGTGGAGGCGTTGATTTAAAAAGTAGCGTGTCTCAATATAGAGACCCATATAGTATGGGCAAATATTGGAGAAAAACTTACATTTTCTATAAAAAAATGGCATTATTTAAAATATAATTTTTTTAAATGAAATGTTTAAAAAACAAAATTTTCAAATAAAATCTATAATTTTTTAAAACAAGTTGAAAATGATATTATTATTATATTACTTAAAGCACCTATCTTATTATAAATTAGCATTTTATAGTTATTATTTAATATATTTTATTAACCCATGATAGAACAGGATACTAACCAAGTGATCAATAGAGAAAAGTGGGGATGTAAATGAATGATATTAAATCTGACTTACTTAATATTGACTTGCTAAAATTATGGGTCTAACCAAAAATTAACGAGTACAAACCTATTAGCACATATATTTTGATGTATATTGT
Source organism: Flaveria linearis (assembly GCA_024085815.1). Taxonomy (NCBI): domain Eukaryota; kingdom Viridiplantae; phylum Streptophyta; class Magnoliopsida; order Asterales; family Asteraceae; genus Flaveria; species Flaveria linearis. The sequence continues at coordinate 52,174,656 of CM044014.1, read as the reverse complement.
ATATATCATCTCCTAAAAGTGCTAGGTTAATTGTATTCTTTCTCCAATATATAAGGTATCAGTACTGAATAATACAAGAAATCATATTGATACCATACGAATAATACATTTTATTGGTATCAGACCTTACACTCGACAAACCCTAGCCGCCTCACCTTGGTGTCTGATTTGTCTATGTAGATCTCATCAGCCACCATGGCTCAGACAACCAGGTATGATCATTTTATGAGCTTGAGTTCTAAGTCAATAGCTATAACCCTGTGTAAACAGTCACCAATATTCAATACAATGTAGGTGTACTTGATGGCACCAAGGTCACATATTCCCCTTGAGTCAAGTTTTTCAAACTCCATGCATGAGGATATAAAGTTCTTAATCACATCGACAGTACCGAGGCTCCAGCAACAACTCATGAGACTTATGATTCATGGGTTGAGATTGACTTCATTGTTTTATAATGTTATATGGTATGCTTTTTGGCGATCTTTTGGTATGAGTTCTCGAACCTGACACCATTGTCGGGCAAGCATGGATCAAGGTTCAATATATATTGTTAAATAAAAAAGGTTCCCGAGGAGCAGCATAGACACAAGAATTCACCAATCGTACACTTTCTATGTGTTCATCGATGATTGAGTACAGTTGGAAATTGAATGATCTGAGAAGGATCAATCAGATGTCAAGAGGTAACTAACTCTTGACTGGTTTTACAAATCCTCAAAGGTATCCTTCCAAAATAGGATACAATTGTTTTGTTAATAAATTGAAGCTCGCCACAGGACATAAAACATGTTACAACTTGAACAACATCGTCTCGTGGCTAGCCAAAATTGTAAACAAGTGTCCTTGTCTGATAGAGATTTTACTATAGTACTATAAGTTGTGACTGAGTTTGTCTTTTGTAATTGTGGGAGGGTGATTAGTGTAATTCCTAGTTCTATAAATATAGGTCATTGATCATATGTAAGGTAAGAGAGAGAATAGTTAGTGTAAGGCTCATTGCATTAGCATGAGTAGGGCATAGCCCTGGGAATCCTTTTGGGTTAGTTATATTGTGTAAATCATTTGGATCTTCCTTTTCATTCAATATATAGTAAGCATTTTGTTCTTCTTCAATCCAATTCTTATTATTGGTCCGACCTGCCGCCTCTCCGCTCTCCTTTCACTTTTGATTTCACTTTCACTCTAGCCACTGTCCATTTCACCTTCAATTGCTCCATCGTTGTTTGTCCTGTTCATTGGATTTTAATTCGATCCCAAAGTCCGACTTCCACATCCAATTCTATTCGATTCACAATTCCCAATCATGGTAAATCAGACTTCTCGTTTGGATAGTCATGAACAACAGATTCAACAACTTCAATCGGATGTCGCTGCAATTAGGGCTTCTCTATCGGTGTTAGAAACAGATAGGGTGGAATCGGTCGAATTCCGTAAGGTGATGCTTGGTTGGATGAAGCAATTTGAGATGAAACCGGGATCAGATTCGGCAGTTTCAGACATCGACAGTGGTCTTCGATCTGGTTCCGGCACAAAATCAGGTCAATTAGACCCTCCTTCCATTCTACCTTGCGCAGTGAAGAAGGTGAAACTGCCTGAATTCAGCGGTTTCGATCCTCAAGGATGGATCCAAAAGGCGAATCTCTATTTTGATCTTAACCATACTGCTGATACTGATCGCTTGCCACTCGCTCGTTTAAGTATGATCGGAGTTGCACAACATTGGTTTACAATCATCCTACAGGTTCGTCCTTCTTTGAATTGGCTCGACTTTCAATCCGAATTGCTACAACGTTTCAGCGGTCTATTGATTCAAAACCCCTATGAACAATTAGCAACTATTAAGCAATCGGATTCCATTTTTGATTATATTGATGATTTCGAGTATTTGTTGTCCTTGGTTCCCCGATTACCGGAATCTCAAACTCTCGGATATTTTATTGCTGGATTGAAGGATGATGTCAAGCCAAGGGTCCGTTTACTTCGTCCAACCTCGTGTATGGATGCCATGTCGTTGGCCAAGGATGTTGAGTTGATGCTTCGGCCATCAGCTTCTAAGTTTGGGTTGTTTCGCTTCCGATACTTTCCACATTCGGGGTTGCCCTCTTTGGATGCGGGGTTTAGGCATTCTTCTAGGGGTGCTGTGGGGTCTGCTGGATATTCCAGTCCTGCCAGTGGGCAAGGCGGTTATCGTGATCGTGGCATTCGCTCCTTATCACGTACCGAATGGGAGGAACGTCGGAAGAAAGGACTATGCTATAAGTGTGGCCAACTCTATAGTCCGGCTCATAAGTGTCCGGAGGGAAAACTTCGTGTGATGTTACTCGGGGATGATGAAATCGAAGGACTTGAAGGACAACATTTTCAGCTGGACCGTGTGGATGATTTTCGCTCGGATGGGTCTCCTTCGGCCATGGGGTCTTCTTTCAAGACTTGAGGACAAGTCTTGTGTTATGGGGGGTGTATTGATAGAGATTTTACTATAGTACTATAAGTTGTGACTGAGTTTGTCTTTTGTAATTGTGGGAGGGTGATTAGTGTAATTCCTAGTTCTATAAATATAGGTCATTGATCATATGTAAGGTAAGAGAGAGAATAGTTAGTGTAAGGCTCATTGCATTAGCATGAGTAGGGCATAGCCCTGGGAATCCTTTTGGGTTAGTTATATTGTGTAAATCATTTGGATCTTCCTTTTCATTCAATATATAGTAAGCATTTTGTTCTTCTTCAATCCAATTCTTATTATTGTCACCTCATATCCACCTGAATAACAAACCTTAACTCGAACCAATACTTTTCTTGAGGTTTTGATATTAATGTTTCAACCATTTACAATCTCACAAATTTCATTCTGTTTTTGACTAATCAGCCATAAGCATACAATTTCCAAGGATTACGACATATAAACTTTCTCATTTACCACATCCATTTTTGTAACGTATATAATACTTTGTTAATAACTATCTCATTTACAAATTTCATATTTTACCGTTTCATAGTTTATTAAGATGTCGTAATTACTACGTATAATTTATTTTATGTATGTTTATTACTGCACAAAACCTACATCTTTTAGATGTGTAATTACATTTTTAGCACTCAACTACTTCAAGGAAGTCATCAGGAGTTCCAGTTATAACGTATAAAGTAAACATAATGTATTCACATCAAAATTTGTATGCAACAATAAGGTGTTATTGAGAACTTACTTTTCATGAGTTTAACGGTTTATTTCCATTATAGAGTTTTACGTAAATTTTAGTATCAAATTAGTTACAACTTTTGTGACACCGGGCCGTCATACCACTAATATTGTTTGTTTTGTTCACGAGGAGCTCACGGATTTTCTTTTGGTTTCCCAGGTGAAAACTTACAAGGAAGGTCACCCATCCCTGGATTGCCGTCACCTGAGCATTGTTAACTGTGTAGTTCTCCTCTCATCTACAACCAATATGCCCTACACGCGTTGGTGATATTGGGTCCAGACATTACTTATGAACACATCATCTCCTATCCACGACGGATGTGCGATTTACATAGGGTGTCATAATCATCCCCTCTTTGGACTAATCATCCTAAATGAGCCCGAGAACTCACCATCCTCGGTAAGGTTTGTCCCACCATCTTGAATGGCACATGCATGGCTCTGATACTATTAGTAACACCCAGCCCCACATACCACCAATATTATCCATTTTGCCCACAAGGAGCTCACAGATTTGCTTTTGGTTTTCTGAGTGAAACTTCCCAGGGAGGTCACCCATCCCTAGATTGTCGCCACCTGAGCACGCTTAACTATGGAGTTCTCATCTTATCCACAACCAATACGCCTAAAACGCGTTGGTGATATTAGAGGCCAGACATTACTTATGAACCAAACATCTCTACTATCCACTCATGATATGGAATTTACGTAGGGTGTCACAATACTGTAACGTACTTGATTTTTCATGATTAACATACTTGTTTAACTCTTTGATGATTCTAGTACTTTCATATGTAACTATTCACTAAATTCAAGAACCTATTTGTGAAAACTATCTCATGTTCTATGCATTATTATTCATTGTGAAGATATTGAATATTAGTGTGATTCTATGATAACACATGTGTAAATACTAGGTCTTGCTACAAATAGTAACTTGGAAGTGTTCTAACGTTAACCAAATTCTAAAACAATACTAATTTACAACATAAGTGAAACATATATAACTAAAATGATAAAATTTTACATATGTGTAACTTAGGGTTACATATGTAACTTTTATTAAAAGTATAAAGATTTAATTAGTTGATTAAGTCTTTTAGTTATATAAACGTAATAACATATAGAGGGTGGATCAAATAAAAAATCATCTTTCCTAAAAAGCCTAAGAAGGCTTATAACACATGCCATTATTTAATGTTAACATGAAAGGGCAATTTTTACAAATTACAGTGTCTTTTTAAAGTCTGTTTGTGCTTGATGCTAAAAGGAATTTCAAAGCAAACATATTTTCTTCATTATTCATCCACTTACCCCAATTGGATTTAGATATGTTTTACCTCTTTAGATTTAACTGAATCCGATTTCAATAAGGATTGGATCTTGTTATCCTCTTCATTGCTAAACATGTATTTCCATTTGATATCTAGACACATCTTATTATTGAATCAAAAGTTTTAATATTTATTATCTTCTTCAATCGATTTCTAGCAAATCACAAAAAAAGGGCGTACCTGATGCTGTAAAGAGCTCCCGCGTTTTCGCAGGGTTCAGGGAGGGTCCGTCCCATTTAAGGGAAGATGTACGCGGTTTTTCCCCCACATTTTGTGGGGAGGCCGTTTCCACGGATCGAACCTGAGACCTTCGGTCCCTTAGGTCTCAGGTTCGATCCGTGGAAACGGCCTCCCCACAAAATGTGGGGGAAAGAACACACTATATTTGAATTAAATTACATTCCAATTTGATCCACACGAGATATGTACATATCACCTTTCTTAATCAAAGTCGTGTTAGTTACGTTCATCTTCTCAATTAATTACTGGATTGTTTCTCATAATAACAGAGCATCTGAAAAGAAGGTGCTCCAGAATTGATAAGTATTTATTGTTAGAATATCCTCAACAACATCATACAAAAACATACTAATTGTATAAGCATCAACTTTTTCATATTTTTATATATGTTTTATCATCGAATTTATGTTGTTTTTCTTTTCAATATAATACAAGTGAAGAGGTGTTGTTTTGGTTATAATAAGGTGTTGTTTTCATCATTATGTTGTTTGAATGATATCAGGTTTGTAATTTATAATGTGGTGTTTTAATCATTATTTTGTTTTCATAAGCATGTTGTTTTTGCATTATGTTGTTTTAATCATTGTGTTGTTTTCATAAGCATATTGATTTACTATATGTTTGTTAGTTGTTTTATTGTATGTTGTTTGTGCTACTTTTGATGTTTTTACTATGTGCTACTTTTGATGTTTTTACTATGTGCTATATTTTGAAATAACGAATAAAAATATCATGTTTTGTGTTGTTTTTCTCCAAATGTGCTAGTTTTCTAAACAAGCTACAAGCATCTTGTTCTATTTATGCTGGTTTTATTATGTGCTAGCTTCACTATTATGTTGCTTTTGTTGTTTTTGTATGAGTTTGTTTGTTGTTTTATTATGCACTACTTTTGTGTTTTTTACTATACACTATATGTCAAAATACATATAAAAACAACATGTTTTGTGTTGCTTTATTCGTAATGTGCTAGTTTACACTAATTCAATTAGTAACATCTTTTTCTAAGTTAAATAACTAAATTACATGTTGTTTAATGTAAAAGTTGCAGATAACTAGGTAGCACCGAAACAGGTGCAGGAGCTGGGTACGGGGACGGTACGGGTACGGGGAACGACATTTATAAAAAATTCTAGATACGAATACGGCTAAGGTACAACAAAAAAATATAAAAAATTATAATATATCAACCAAAAATAGAACACCATCCTTGTCTGATTTCACTGCAAAAGTTGCACTTAAATTTACATGTTCCTCCGTTATCTTGCTTTTAGATTTTAGTCACTTCTAATGATGTTGATGATCCTTGTGTTTCTTGAAAAACCATAATCAATTAAAGCCTTATTATTCAGTTTATGATACCCAAATAATAAAAATAAACAATGAGTTCACCTCCAAAACAAAAATCAAACTATAATATATTATTAATATATATTATAATAATATATAATCTATGAATGACACCTTTTGTTGCAACTTGCAACTTGCATCCAAATATTTAATTCATATTTACTCATCTAGTTAAAATTCAATGACAATTTAATCAAAAAACTCACCGATAAAGGATGAATTGATAATGTGATGTTCACATAATCACAGTTTGCAATGTTCAACACTTTCCAATGTTCACCACTTTAATATTCAATGTTCACCTTCAAAACAAACACCTTTAAAGCAAAAGTCGATATGGGATGATGTTCAGTTCAACACTTCTCTGTTCATCCCAAAGCAAACGTCGATGATGTTCGATGATGTTTAGTTGTTCACTGATCACCACTAACGCATAGATCGTGAGATCGATGATTCTGCTGCACAGATCGTGTGACAACCTGGAAAATTTAGGTAAGTTTTAGGATTTAAAAAAAACTTGTTTATAATTAATTTATGAATAAGTAAAATAATATTAATGATAATAATAATGTAAATAATAACAATAATAATAATAATAATAATAATAATAATAATAATAATAATAATAATAATAATAAAATTTATTATTATTAACTAAACCCTAAAAGTTTGGGTTAAAGATGTAATATTTTGAAACTTGTTTTAAAACTTTTAGCATAAAATAACAAAGTTTCAAAGTTGAGGGACCATTTGTGTAGTTATGTTAAAAACCAGCCCAAACCCCCGCCCGTCGCCCTGTTCCTCCGGCCAGTCTCCGGCGAGTCTCCGGCGAAGCCAAACACACAACTCCACTCGGCTTTTGACCAAAACAAACATCCCGACACATTCGAGCGGGTGATTCGAACTCGTACCCCACTGTAATTTGAATAATCGAGTGCGAGACAACTAAACCCATGATCCCTTTCACTTTCGGTCGACCACCCCCTGAATAGACCACTAACTTCAAATAATAATCAAATTAAATCGATCTAATGGAACTTTATTGGCCTATAAATTGAATACAAACTCCAATTGCAAATAAACCACACACAAACACACTGTTCGATCACCATTTTCATCACGACCTGCAACTTAGTCGAGCACCACCTTCTGGTCAATTTCATTAGAAATTGATAGAGGGATTTTACATATAATCATCCTTATAAGCTATCTACGAAGTTAATTCCATTTTCATCTACGTTTATCCATCGTTTGGATTCAAGACAAACCGCGACCTGTTCATCGTGGTGTTCACATTCAATTCAAACACAATCAGGTAATTAAAACCTCCTACACACTTGTTTTTACAAAGGGAACAATAGCCCCATGAATTCAGAAGCAATCGAAATCGATTTGGGCTTCAATTTGATCGATTTCAGAATTAGGGTTCTTCGGATTTGGGATTATTCAATTGATTTGTGTTTAAAAGTGTTTGGGACCGAGTTCTAGTGCGGCTGTATGCCTTTGGTTCACTGGTTCACGGGTCACTTGCAATCCTTGGGTCACGGGTTCAAACCTGTGCACCCACATTTATTTTTAAATGCCTTTTAAAGCTTTTTAAAAATATACAAAAATTCCTAAAAATTATAAAAACAACTTTTATAAACTTTGTTTATTTTAAAGGTTACCTAGTTAATTTCTATAAATTATTTATTAAAAACACCTTAATAATATTTATAAAATATTATTTATAAATGTTATAAATAGCCATTTTTATAAAAATGGACTCTAAATAATAATTTAAATTATTAATTCATTATTGGACACTATATTATTTTAATTGTGGAAATTATAAAGATTTTATAATTTCATAAATTATTTACGAGTATTATTTCAGGTTATTTCTTATAAAATATATAAAGGTGTAGATTAATAATAAATTAAAACTTGTAAACATTACCTATTTGATAAGACAAATACACATTAGATTTTATAAATTTAATTATAAAATCTTACCAAATTAAATACAAACTTACATATTTAAATAATGTCTAAATATATTTAGAACATAATGATATGTTAAAATCATTATTAAATTAATCAAATCTTATGAATGCAAATCTTTAGTTATTAAAGAACTAACAAAAATAATTAAATGATTTAATTATATGTTTATAACAAATCCCAGAAAACTAAACCCTAGATCAATTGAACACCAGGTTCAAGATCTAACTTATTTAGGTTATAGATTTGTATCCATTTGCTTATGTGAATTATAATTCCTTAGGAGGAATTTACTAGCTTGTCAACACCACATAAGGACTGAGGTGAGTTCATACTTAACTATTCCCCTTTTTAATCGTTTAAATATTTTAGGGAGGATACATGTTGTAATTAAAATTACAAATTATTTTTGTGTATTATGTTAAATAATAATTGAATCACATTTATGATTACATATGGTTACAATGAAAATCCTTCTCTGTATACTGGACTATAAACAAGCAGGGATCTTTTGGATAGTACTATCAGGGAGTGACTTACGCCCATAAAGGTTTGGACATGTGGTCCTTACCAAGATGCACAAAGATCTTATTGTCATTCGGGATGACTGTTCTGGGTTGAGAAGGCAGATGTGCACTATGTAAAGTTTGCCATTATAGTTCCACTTACAACCCATATGAGGATAAATGTAAAGAGAGGATTCGCGCCATCTGATTTGAATTATTATAACTAGCATAATATACACATAAAAAGGAAAAGGGAAAATTAACTATGTTACATGGGCAATTCCTATTTAAAGGATTTGTTGGCTTGTACTTAGTTAGTATATGGGATAGTGAGTTCACCTTATAAAAGGGTTCCGATAGGCTATTCATATACAAATAAACTATGATACATGGGCAAATCCTATGTGAAGGATTTGTTGGCTTGTACCTAGTAAGTATTTGGGATAGCGGGTTCACCTATAAAAGGGTTCCGACAGGCTATCCATATACGGAGTGATATCAGGGATATCTCAAGGCTCAATTGAAGATATGAAATGACCATATCTTCACAAAATAAACCCTTCTTTGATTGATAATGGATGATTTATCATATATGTTTTACTTACCTATGAACTCACCAACCCTGTGTTGACACTTGATTTTACATGTATTCTCAGGTATCTACTAGGAGTTTATGAACATGCACGTAGGATCATATAAGAGCTCAAGATACCTATTGCTTTATCTGAGATATGATTAGACGTGTTGTTAAGAAATAATCTATCTTTTATTTCCGCTACGCATAATATTTATTACTCTGAATAATAATGAAACGATTATCGAAAATTTATCATATAGATAACTGCATCTCATGTGTGACTACTGTGTTCGATCCTGTTTGCTCACCCCTCCGTGATAGATTCCAGACCCGGAATTTGAGGGTGTGACAGATTGGTATCAGAGCCATTGGTTATAATGAGTTAGGAATTGCATCTAGCCTATAGCCACACACAATAGTTGCACAAAGTAAATTTCCCCAGTTAGAGATCGACTAGGATTAAGAAGTTATATGCTTAAACTTAGATACTTATTACCCTAAACTTAACTTTGACTCTTTGACTTTCCCCGATAAATGAACTTTCTAAATGGACATGTGGGATCTACCCTTATCGTCGTGGGTTCAATTCCTTAGACTTTATGTCTAATCTATGAAAATCTTATCAAGGTTTTGATTCTATGAACCAAATAAACTTGTGTGACATATAGACACCTGTATTCTGGATTTCCTGGCAAAAGGCCTTCGGGCTAGGGCAAGCATATCGTAAAAATCTCATTGCGAGACCAGTTATGTTTACCTGGGGATTTCTGGGATGAGTGATAAACTATGGTCAATACACAAGTCTCTAAGGCAAATGGGTCAAATTACCTTGACGTGTTCCATTTGGTAATCTAAGCTACGCTTGTCCTAACCTAAGGAGAGACTTGTTTCCCTAGTACTCGTGCCTTGCTGAATTTAATCGAAAAACCCAGTTTTCTTAAATTCCCATCTATCTTACAGAAATTGTCCATACTTTGAATATTTGATATAGAATGCATCTATTGAATATATCAAAGTGTGAATTTTCACCAAACAATTTCATGATAGATGGACGCATCAGCGGGCAGAGGCAGAGGTTGAGGACGCGGTAGAGGAACTGTCCCAAGAGGGATGACTCCTGAAGAAATAGAAGTTTTGGTCAACCAAGGTTTACATGTTTATTAAAGTTCACATGTTTACACCTTTCAATGATTAGAAGATGCCGCCTCGAAGAGTCACATGTAGTATGCATAATGGGATTGTATGTATAACAATATACATGTGAATACTTTAAGTGCATTATTGGTTATGATTACATAGCCTGTCTTACAAGCTATCTATGGTATACTTATTTAAGAACGTTGTGGGAATTATATCACATATTAGTACTTTGAGATGAGTTCAAAACCTTGGTGATTGAGTATTATTACCTAAGGAATGAAATGCTAAAGTTACAATTGTAATTCTAAAATCGTGCAATGGTAGGGTTAGGTCGCGCTCTTTATACTGACAAACTCCATGAATTGACAAAGCTGATGTCATACCTTATGACATTAGACCAAATAGAATTAAGAAGGACACTGGGAAAATCTAGTGAGTAGTAGAAAGAAGTTGGAGGGTTGAACAAGCAATCTAGCGGTAAGGTAGACAAGAATGCAAATCTTGTAAACCTAGCTATGTTGGTTGATACGATTAAGCTAACATGCGTTAAATGGGGACATTAAGAAGGTTGGAGTTCCGACCATTACCATCAGTGTGCCCTAGGTCGATTAGGACCCCAGGACAAGTTAGAAACAATCAGAATTAGGAAATGGCTATAACTAGAAAGGAAGAATAGTTAAATTATGGAAATAAAGGTCATATAAATCAAGGTAATACATCACGCGGTCATACATTTACAACTGAAGCAAGCCACATTCGACAAGATCAAATGTTGTTACATGCACATACCTTATCATCGGTAGCTACACATCTATTGATACCAGGGCTGATAATAGCTTTGATTCTTCTGGGATTATTCTTTAACTTAGCATTAACCCTAGTTGCTTAGAAATTATCTCTAGACACAGAGTGCCAGTGTCTATCATCTCTGATCGTGACACACGATTTACATCTATCTTTTGGGATAAAGAAAGCTCTAGGCACTCGCCTAGATATGAGCATAGCCTATCACCCTCAGACTGATGGCCAAAATGAAAGAACCATACAGACTCTTGAGGATATGCTTAGGGCTTGTGTTATTGAAGGTCATCTACCTTTGGTAGAGTCCTCATATAATAATAGCTATCATTCGAGCATCAAGGCGGCACCATTCGAGGCCTTATATGGACGTAAATGTAGATCACCGCTTTGCTGGGCAGAAGTTGGAGATAGTCAACTTACTGGCCCAGAACTGATCTTTGAAACTCATGAGAAAATTGTCCAGATAAGGGAACGCATGTCTGCTGCCAGGGATCGCCAGAAAAGCTACGCTGATAAACACCGCAAGCCACTTGAATTTCAGATAGGAGATAAAGTTTTGCTAAAGGTATCTCCCTGGAAGGGAGTTATACGCTTTGGGAAACGAGGGAAATTGAACCCTCGCTACTTGGGGCCTTTTGAAATTGTCAGAAGGATCGGCCCAGTAGCCTATGAATTAAATCTACCTGCTGAACTTGGTGGTGTGCATAATGTTTTTCACGTATCCAATCTAAGGAAATGTTTATCCGATGAATCACTGGTTGTGCCTTTAAAGGAACCGCATGTAGATGAGAAACTCAGATTTGTTGAGTAACCAGTTAAAATCATGGATAGAGAAGTTAAACAACTAAAGCATAGCAAGATTCCGGTTGTCAGAGTTCGATGGAACTCCCGGCGTGGTCCTGAGTTCACTTAGGAACGAGAGGACGAAATGATGCGCAAGTATCCTAACCTGTTCAAGAATGTTGCCAGTACATCTTAATTTTCGGGACGAAAATTCCTTTAACAGGGGGATGATGTGACAACCCGGAAAATTTAGGTAAGTTTTAGGATTTAAAAAAAAACTTGTTTATAATTAATTTATGAATAAGTAAAATAATATTAATGATAATAATAATGTAAATAATAACAATAATAATAAATAATAATAATAATAATAATAATAATAATAATAATAATATAATAATAATAATAATAATAATAATAATAATAATAATAAAATTATTATTATAAACTAAACCCTAAAAGTTTGGGTTAAAGATGTAATATTTTGAAACTCGTTTTAAAACTTTTAGCATAAAATAATAAAGTTTCAAAGTTGAGGGACCATTGTGTAATTGTTTTAAAAACCAGCCCAAACCCCCGCCCGTCGCCCTGTTCCTCCGGCCGGTCTCCGGCGAGTCTCCGGCGAAGCCAAACACACAACTCCACTCGGCTTTTGACCAAAACAAACATCCCGACACATTCGAGTGGGTGATTCGAACTTGTACACCACTGTAATTTGAATAATCGAGTGCGAGACAACCAAACCCACGATCCCTTTCACTTTCGATCGACCACCCACTTAATTGACCACTAACTTCAAATAATAATCAAATTAAATCGATCTAATGGAACTTTATCGGCCTATAAATCGAATACAAACTCCAATTGCAAATAAACCACACACAAACACACTGTTCAATCACCATTTTCATCGCGACCTGCAACTTAGTCGAGCACCACCTTCTGGTCAATTTCATTAGAAATTGATAGAGGGCTTTTACATATAATCATCCTTATAAGCTATCTACGAAGTTAATTCCATTTTCATCTACATTTATCCATCGTTTGTATTCAAGACAAACCGCGACCTGTTCATCGTGGTGTTCACATTCAATTCAAACATAATCAAGTAATTAAAACCTCCTACACACTCGTTTTTACAAAGGGAACAATAGCCCCATGAATTCAGAAGCAATCAAAATCGATTGGGATTCAATTTGATCGATTTCAGAATTAGGGTTCTTCGGATTTGGGATTATTCAATTGATTTGTGTTTAAAAGTATTTGGGACCGAGTTGTAGTGCGGCTGTATGCCTTTGGTTCACTGGTTCACGGGTCACTTGCAATCATTGGGGTCACGGGTTCGAACCCGTGCACCCACATTTATTTTTTAAATGCGTTTTTAAGCTTTTTAAAAATCTACAAAAATTCTTAAAAATTATATAAACAACTTTTATAAACTTTGTTTATTTTAAAGGTTACCTAGTTAATTTCTATAAATTATTTATTAAAAACACCTTAATAATATTTATAAAATATTATTTATAAATGTTATAAATAGCCATTTTTATAAAAATGGACTCTAAATAATAATTTAAATTATTAATTCATTATTGGACACTATATTATTTTAATTGTGGAAATTATAAAGATTTTTTTATTTCATAAATTATTTACGAGTATTATTTCAGGTTATTTCTTATAAAATATATAAAGGTGTAGATTAATAATAAATTAAAACTTGTAAACATTACCTATTTGATAAGACAAATACACATTAGATTTTATAAATTTAATTATAAAATCTTACCAAATTAAATACAAACTTACATATTTAAATAATGTCTAAATTTATTTAGAACATAATGTTATGTTAAAATCATTATTAAATTAATCAAATCTTATGAATGCAAATCTTTAGTTATAAAGAACTGACAAAAATAATTAAATGATTTTTATTATATTTATAACAAATCCTAGAAAATCAAACCCTAGATCTATTGAACACCAGATTCAAGATCTAACTTATTTAGGTTATGGATTTGTATCTATTTGCTTATGTGAATTATAATTCCTTAGGAGGAATTTACTAGCTTGTCAACACCACACAAGGACTGAGGTGAGTTCATACTTAACTATTCCCTTTTTAATCATTTGAATATTTTGGGGAGGATACATGTTGTAATTAAAATTACAAATTATTTTTGTGTATTATGTTAAATAATAATTGAATCACATTTATGATTACATATGGTTACAATAAAAATCCTTCTCTTTATACTGGACTATAAACAAGTAGGGATCTTTTGGATAGTACTATCGGGGAGTGACTTACCCCCACAAAGGTTTGGACATGTGGTCCTTACCAAGATGCACAAAGATTTTATTGTCATTCGGGATGACTGTTCTGGGTTGAGAAGGCAGATGTGCACTATGTAAAGTTTGCCATTATAGTTCCACTTACAACCCATATGAGGATAAATGTAAAGAGAGGATTCGGGCCCTCTGATTTGAATTATTATAACTAGCATAATATACACATAAAAAGGAAAAGAAAAAATTAACTATGTTACATGGGCAATTCCTATTTAAAGGATTTGTTGGCTTGTACTTAGTTAGTATATAGGATAGTGAGTTCACCTTATAAAGGGTTCCGACAGGCTATTCATATACAAATAAACTATGATACATGGGCAAATCCTATGTGAAGGATTTGTTGGCTTGTACTTAGTAAGTATTTGGGATAGCGGGTTCACCTTATAAAGGGTTCCGACAGGCTATCCATA